>VZRV01000636.1:83981-97751 GCA_013398115.1 Falcunculus frontatus
CTGGTCCGTGCCCCCCCGTGCCCCGGGGCCGCGGCCCAGGGGATGGGGATGGGGATGGGGATGGGGATGGGAGCCACGTCCTGCCTGCGTTCACCCCCTTCTCGCCCGCCTCACCGGGCCTAGGGAAGGTGTTCCCGGGTTGGAACGAGGTGATCTTCGAGGTCCCCTCCCAACCCAAAGCGTTGTGTGATTCCCAAGGTGCTGAGGCACGAGGAGTTCGAGGAGGGATGCAAGGCCAGCTGCAACGGGTGAGTGCCCTGCCCGCCCGGGTCCTGGCTGTTAATTCACAGTAAAGTGAAGGTTGTGTTATTTTGTGTTAAATTGCTTCCCTTGGAACCTACAGCCCCTCGCTCTGTGTTGGTGTGATGCTTGCCTTGAACATAAATATCACACCTACAGACTTGGATTTAACTGTACCAAGTTATTTCTAAGCTTACCAGTAACTGCGTTCAGTTCCAGTGGTTATTTATATAGGCGTGGCACTGTGGAGGTTCTTGAGTTAAAAATCCCTCCTGGTTAGCCCCAAAGGCTTTTGTAAAGGCAAAAGAATGAAAGAAAGAAGAAATAGAAAAGCATTTCTTTCTGAAATTGAAGGAATCTTACAGTTTGGTGCCCTTTCCTACTTAGCAATAAGGAAGTGATTACATAATTGCAGCTAATGAGCAGCCTGTGCTCTTAATCATGAGCTGTTAATGAGGTAGAATTGCTTTTATCACTTGGCCATGAGCGACAGCCCGGGGTCAAAACTGCCATTATTTCACTCTAAAAATGCAATTCCTCCTTGAAACGCAAATACTTGCAGTTCTTGGTGGTTACTTCTAATGCTGATGACATTAAAATATGGGTAATACGGATATTCCAGCCCTTATGATGGAAAATGGAGCAAGACCATGGTGGGCTACGGACCAGAGGACAACCACTTTGTTGCAGAGCTGACTTACAATTATGGCATTGGAGAATATCGCCTGGGCAACGACTTCCTGGTGAGTCCCACCCCAAAAGCAGCCAAATCTCCTCATGATAAACTTATTTACTTTAATTAGAGAAGCTTGTTTGTCATATGGGTTGCACCAGCTGCTTTTTTATGCTTTTTTGGTTTCTTAAGCACTTTAATCTTGCTTTTGTGGTTGTCTCCAAGTCGGAAGAGCAGAAACCAGAGCAGATCTGTGCTCCCTTAATGTCCAGGAAACATTCCTTGAGCTCTGTAGGACAGCTGGTGTTGGCTGCCAGATGCAACGTGGAATGCTTAGCAAAACACTCTTATATTTATTATTAATCATTTTTTGGTGATTTAGTGGCTGGCAGCAGGTGGAGATCTCGTGTTTCCTGTGTGAAAACAGGCGATGTCTCTGCATCCACCCCACGAATTTTGTTGTGTCCTCTCCAGGGCATCACTCTGGTGTCCAGCCAGGCTGTGAGCAATGCCAAGAAGATGGGGTGGCCCCTCAAAGAAGTCACCTCTGGTGTCTTTGAAGCTGAAGCCCCAGGAGGATACAAGTTCTACCTGGAAGACAAGGAGGAGCCCAAGCAAGGTGAAATATTTACCCTCACCCTTACTGGTGTTCAGGAGGATTTACCAGTGGGGTATCACAGTGGGCTGTGTTTTTATTTCAATGGGATTTTACAAAACAGAGCAGTTTTTTATCATTTCTCTGTTCTCGAGAATGCAAAACTGTGCATTTAAGCCTGTAATGTGTTTGTAACTAATTTGAAATTGTTGCAATCCTCAAGATCCTGTGTGGAAGGTAACCCTGGGTGTCTCAAACCTGCAGAAGTCTGTGAGCTACTGGTCTGGTTTGCTTGGGATGAAAATATATGAGAAGGATGAGGAGAAACAAAGGGCTTTGCTGGGCTACGCTGATAACCAGGTCAGTCCTTGGAAAACTCACCATAAAAGCTTCTTATTTTATGAGAACAGCATCTTAAAAGGAGAAAAAGTCCTTAATTAAAGCAGCTCTGCCCATAATTACGAGCGTTTCAATTGAAGCTCGTTTACACTCAACTGCGTTTTTTAAAAAAGCAAAGCTGTGGTTTGCTCTGGTGATTCTGGCTTGCTGGGAAGTGCATGAATGGGGGATTTTGGGATCACCCACATCCTGGAGAAAAAAGCTGCAGTGTCCCTACAAGCCAGGCTGGGTTTTTTCCCCTGTTCCAGTGCAAGCTGGAGCTGAAGGCTGTTGGAGGGGCAGTGGATCACGGGACGGCGTTCGGGCGCATCGCCTTCTCCTGTGCCAAGGACGAGGTAACAGCCACCCTTCCCTCACCCCTTTCCTTACCCCACAGCTGGGGGAAGGCAATTCTTAGTGTTAACAGAACAGTCCTGAGCAGGTGGTTTGCTTATCTTTCTCGTTTTGTTCTCTGTTCTAAGCTGCCAAGCATCGAAGCCCTGATGAAAAAGGAGAACCAGAAAATTCTGACGCCTCTGGTCAGCTTGGACACTCCTGGCAAAGCCACGGTGCAAGTGGTTATTCTGGCTGATCCTGTGAGTAATGCAGGTGATGCCTCCTGCAGCCTCCTAGAAACAGAGACTAGACAAGAGTAAGGGAATAAAGACAGGTATTTATTTGAAGGGCCTTCAAGGTACACCCTGGGGGAGCCAAAGGCTGCTTCTAAAAATTGGACCCCAAGATGGACCCCAGGTCACGAGTTCTTCACACTTTTATAGGTTTGGATCATTTGTATATCAGGGTTAATTCTCCAATTAAAGCCCCAGTTTAACGATGTAACTCCCCTCAGCTTGCCCCCCTCAGAATCTTTAGTTTACACATTTTGGGCCTGGAACAGCCTGGCTGTCCTTGAAGGCAAAGCCTGGAGAGGCTTTGTTCTGTCTGCCCAGTACGAGAGAGCAGGAATTACAGGCTCCAAGGAACTTCAGAGTTACACTCTAAGCAGTACAGAATTTGAAAATATAAAAGTTAAAATCTAAGGCATCACAGGAAGCAATGATTAAATTGGGTTTAAATTTCTCCTTGCCATTGGTTTTAACCAAGCTGCTCCTGTTTAGGATGGCCATGAAATCTGTTTTGTGGGAGATGAGGCGTTCAGAGAGCTGTCCCAGGTGGACCCTAATGGTGACAAGCTGTTGGATGATGTAAGTGACTGCACATTTCATTTTCTTCCTGATTAGAGATGCCTGTAGAATCCAATTTTCATTCCGTGTTGAGTTTTTTGGAGGAGCAAATTGCCCAGGCTTGGTAAGGAAAATAAATCAGTTTTTAATTAGTGCCCTGGGTGGAGTTTTCCAGCCTCGCTCTTGGGCCATGGTCAGGTTATTTGCTGTGGCAGAGAACATTGGTTTTCAGTCTCTTTTCTCCTTAAAAGTAGCTAAAAAAAGAATTTATCCCTGCAGAGATCTTTCCTCCTGTTCTGACCACGTTCACACTTGTCTTTGTGCAGGCCATGGCTGCAGACAACAGTGACAAGTGGTTTGCTGAACACAACATGAAGAAGGTTTCAGCTTAGCTGGAGGGATGCACTGGACTGTTCCTCTGTGCCTTGGAGTTCTTCCAGGAAAATGCCAATCCTGCTTCAAGTGTTGCACTGCCCTCCCAGCCAGAGGGTGCTGGAGTGTCCCGTGGGGGTTTTTTGGTTTGATTTAAGCTGATGTCTCTGGCTGCTGCTCTCTCCCTTCCAGAAAATCACATCTTCTCCTTCCAAAAAATGGGGCTGTGCAGCAGAGGAGCAGGCTGAGCCCTTGGCTTCAAAACCAGGGATCATCAGTCAACAAAACCTCACATTTCAGTGTTGTTGTTGTACTTGAAAGAAAGGTTCATAGATACGGTGTTTTCTAATTAATTAATTTTCTGATTGATTTGCTTTAGCTGTCCTTTATTTGCAGGCTTGGGGAGGGATTTTCAGGTAGCTGTGACCACTTGCCCTCCTCAGCAGGGCTGTGCACGGGGAACTGGAGCAGGGAACTGGGAGTGCATCCCTTTATTGGGAACGAAGAAATGATCTTGCCAAACTCCTTCCCAAGGGTTAAAATTCCCATTAATTTCCACATTCCAGGAGGGAGCTGAGGCTGTGCTTTGTGGTTTGTAGCTGCACTGTCTGCTGAGGTGTCAGGGGACAGCTTGAAATGAGTTTTTCAATGAGCTTTTGGTGAGAAGCTGCCTTTGGGAGTAACAGTTCAGGGTTTATTCTGTTGGAATGAAGTCGCTCTGCTTTTGCTGGTGGAATAAGAGCTGGGAATACAGGGAGTCATTCCTGGCGTTGTCCGTGCCAGGTGTGCTGCCTGGCTTCTCATTTTCTTGATGAAAACCTTCAATAAAAATATCTTAAATCAGGTTTTTATCGCGAAACTGAGATGAGTTTCACAGAGAAATGCAGCCAGGATGAGCAGCATTGGCGCTTCCGAGCTGAGGCAGAAAAAATTCCTCGCTGCGGTTTTGTCCGAACTTTTTCATTCAAGTTTAATGACGGATTTGAATCCTATTCATCCAATTAAACGCGTTGGATATCGGAGCACTGTCATTAATTAATTCATTAATGCCGCCCACCTCCGCGCCGCAAGGGGGCGCTGCTGGCGGCCTGACGTCAGCGCGCCGCCCGCGTGACGTCAGAGCGCGGCGCCGCCATGGAGCCGGCGGGTCCGGGATGTCCGGGAGGACCGTGGGCCGTGGGCGAGGAGACGGCGATCCTGCACGGCGGGTTCCTGCTGGCCGCCCGCCTGCTGCAGCCGCGGCCGCTGCGGGAGCTGCGCAAAGCCGACTGGCCCCGCGCGGGCGTGCCCATCACCGACGCGCTGCGCGAGATCGGCGAGCGCTGCCCCTCGCCGCTGGGCCACGGCGTCTGGAAGAAGGAGGCCTTGGCCATCGTGTGGGCGAAAATCTTGCTGCCGGCCCCCCCCGCCGCCTCGCTGGAATGGGGTTGGAAGGATGATGGGTTCTTCTCCGTGGGAGCGATGATCCCCGATGTCAATCACACCGCCCTCTTCGAGCTGGTTAAGGCGCTGGGAGTGCCCCGGCTCTTCGTGCAGCTGCTGCTGGCGCTGCCTCCGGATGTGTGCCGGGGGCAGCTGGAGAAGGTGGTGGAGTACATCTCCAGCGAGACATCCCCGTCGGACATCAGGTTCTTCCTGGACGTGTGGTGGGAGGTGATGAAACACAAGGAGGGACAGGAGGATGCGACAGTGTCTGCGTTCAGCGCTCTCATCCATCAGCACGGGGGTGAACCCTCCCTGGAGGATGGTCTGCAGCCCCCAAAGAGGTTCAAGGGTGACCCTGGGAACCCCCCAGCTGCCACCGGGCTGCTGATGCTGCTGCTGGAGGGGTTAAAGCAGATCCAGGGCAGCATCACCCAGCTCCGCCTGAGGTGCTACGCCCTGGCCAACCTGGCTGAGCTGCTGTGCCTGTCCGCTGGGCTGGGGCCCGGGGACAGCCCCCTGCCCATCACAGAGTACCTGGCCAAGGTCAGTGCCATGGTGAGCCTCTGGAGCAGTGATGCTGACAGCCAGTACCACCCCTGTGGGCTGGGAGAGAAGGTGAGGGAAGCAGAGAGAAGTGTGAGCCTCCTGTCCGTGACCAAACCCTCTCGTGAGGAGCTCTTTGTTGGCTTGGACTTGCTCTGCAACTTGCTGCAGGCCTGGGGAGAGGAGCTGCAGGACATTCTGAAGGGCTCTGAAGAGCTCTGCTACGAGAGCTACCGGCTCCTGAATGCTCTGACCACCCTTGGGAAGAACCTGGGTTTCCTCTCGGAGACCGGAGACCTGGAGGAGGGCGAGACACGGGTAGTGTTAGAGCTGACACAGCTCACCAAGGACTTCCTCAGGGACACCAGCGCTGTCCTGAAGGGTTTGGACACCAGCCTCGTGTCTTCAGTTGCCATGGCAATCATTGCACAAAGGCTGGACCGCCACGTGGACACGTGCTCTGTTTTTGCATCTGAAAAGACCTGGGCTTTTTCAAAGGCCTGGGTCGAGTGCCTCGTGAAAAACAAAGCTCTGTTCCAGAACCCTGAGCTAGTTTTGAAACTGCTGGAGACTCTGGTGAACTTTGCCACGTCCCACCAAGCCAAGGAGGCCCGAGAGCTGCAGATGCAAGTGACCAAAGCCATCGTGGAGTGTTACACTGAGCTTTCATTAACCGACAAAAACCAAGTGATCTCAAGTGTCCTGGCGTCCTGGGGTGGCCAAGGTCTGTCCCAGAACTTGCAGGTTGTCAGTGAGGGGTTCCAGGAGGACCTGAATGTGACTTTCAATCAGATCACAAAGAGTGTGTCTGATGAGGGCCTGACCAGGGCTGTGGCTTCTGTGGCCAGGCTGACGCTGCTGTGCCCCGAGGCCACAGTGAAGCAGGTTTGTCATCTTGCTGTGGTCAACCTCGGAGCACACCAGTTCCTCGCCCAAATCCTCTGCTCCTTCCCAGCACTGAGCTTCCTGGAGAGCCACGAGGATCCAGGCAGGCCACGCAGCCTGGTGGTGAGGTGTCTGGAGGAGGCAGTGTGGGGGAAGCTTTCCATGGCGAGGGAAAAGGAGCAATTCCTTCAGTTCGTGGCCTTTCTCATGCAGCCAGGCTCAGCCACCCCACTTGTGGCACCTGCAGAGGTGACCAAAGCCTTCGTCCTTCCCTATTTGAAGTCAGACTCTCCTCACATTGAGCTGAGCCTGCAGATCCTCAGTAAGGTTTTGGGAATACCGTCCTGTTCAGAAGAGCACTGGATCAAATCCTGTCACCCATTCCCACTTCTCCTCAGCCTCTGCAAACTTCTGGATGGTTACACCAAGTACTGGCATCAGCCTGGGGAACACCTCTTCCCTTCCCTGGAGACCAAAGACCTGATTCTGAACATCCTCTGCCAGCTGTGCGAGCTGGTGGGACCAGAGACTGTCCCCTCCCCAGAGCTGTGGGTGCAGTCTCTGGCCTGGCTCCACAGGAAGGTGGCATCACTGGACTGGACCGTTGGGCTCCGTCTGAAGAAGCTTTACGGGGACCACTTCAAGAACGAGGTCCCAGCGACGCTGTTCGAGATCTGCAGGCTCCCCGAGGACGAGTGGACATCCCAGTCCTTGCCAGCCTACGGGCCGGGCAGCGGGCTGCTGGCATGGATGGAGTGCTGCTGCGTGTCCCCGGCGCTCAGGGACACGATGCTGGCGCTGCTCACCGTCGACGTGGACAACCCCGAAGAAGTGAACCTCTTCAGCAAAGGCTTCCTGGTGGCCTTCATCCAGGTGCTGCCTTGGTGCAGCCACGGCGAGTGGAAGAGGCTGGTGCCCGTGGTGGAGCAGCTGCTGCAGCGGCAGGTGCTGCACGTGCCCTACACGCTGGAGTACGTGCAGCACATGCCCCTGCTCAACCTCCGCCCCTTCGCCTGCCACCTCCAGCTCTCCGTGCTCTTCCTGCGGGGCTTCCAGCTCCTCTGCAGCTCCAGCTGTTCCTCCTGGCTGCCGCCAGAGGCCTGGCTCCACGTGGTGCAGCTGTACTGCTCCAGCCTGACCGACCTGCTGGCCTCCGTCAGGGCCGCGGCCGGAGCCCCATCTCACCCCGCCGAGGACGGTGCACAGGAGGTGTCCTTTGTCTGCATCCAGATGTTCTGTCACCTGCTGCACGTGGCTGCCATGCTGCCGGCCGGGGGCTACGGGGAGCCACTGCTGGTGGTGGCCCTGGAGGTGCTGTCACAGTACGAGGTGTCCAGTGGGGCTGACACAGCTCCCTGCGCCGCGCTGCGCAGAGCCAACGAGAGGCACTTCCTGGAGTCCATCACGGACAACGTGGGGCACGAGGAGCTGCGCTGCACCCTCCTGCAGAAGCTCAGCAAGCTGGGAGCACACTCAGAGCGTTGACAAGGGACCTCTGATTTGCACCTTGTAAGATTTGTAATAAACCCTTATTTTTCTCATTTATTCCCTCCCTGCTGTTTTCTTCCACTGAGCAGTGGAAGTGGCTGTGTAAAGATGGGTAGGAGGAGCCACTTTAGTTTTCCACTGAATAACTGGACACAGCTGTTCCCAGAGCCAAGCTGCCGGTTCTGTGGCTGCAGCCTTGCCTGCTGGCACTCTGGATTGACACAGCAGCCTCCAGCATGGAGGAAATCGCTTCCCTCTGGCTGCTTTGCCACCAGCCCTCTCCTAGTCCCAGGAGAATTGCTGGTTTTGCCACGTGCTGCCCGGAGGCTGGAAAGCAAGTTGGAAGCTGGGAAGCGAGTTGGGTGAGTTCAGGACAGACAAGAGCCTTTGGAAATCCGTGTGTGCTGCTCCTGCCCGGAGGTGGGGGTGCAGCAGTAACCCCACATGTAACACCCCCACCCAGCAATGAACGGCACGTGGAAGAGCCAGCCAGTGGTGTGACTCAGAGAGGAAATCTTTATTGGTCTCCTGATAGTAAATAGGGCAGTGTTAGTGCAAACTGAGGTGCCTCATTGGCTGGGATATTTTTTGTCCTTACATAAGGCACGTTATTCGCAATGAAAACAGTGAGATACAACATCTGTAACGAGTTGCAAGCGCTTTGTAACATCAGCTGCTCTCGGTGGTTACTGTGACAGCGGCGTCTCTGCAACAACAACCGCAGGTCGGAAGAGGCCCTTTGTTTTTTTTTTACATTCTATCCAGAACAACAGCCGTGGTTGGGACGAGATCCAACACCCAAAAGATCCAGGTTTCCCAGAGCTCGGCTGCTGGTTTCAGACAGAATGAAAGGCACAGAGTGGTCGCAGGTCTCCAGGGCTGTGCCAGGGCTGTGCCAGCGCAGTTCCCTGCCCTGGAGCAGGCACAGGAGGCTGCAGGAGGAGGTGGCTGCCCTGGCTGGTGCTGGCTGCAGGGAATGAACTCAGCTGTGGTCTGATTGCACACACCCACAGGGCTCCTGAACCCTGAGGTGCAGGGTGAGCTGGGGAGCCTGTACTCATTTTGCTGTGACTAAAAGTGGAAATGGGCTGAACTGGTGAAGGACCAGCTCAGCATCGTGCTCCAGGGTTGCTGGTTCCTTCTGTGCTACCCCAGTTCTGTCCCTGGCAGCCTCATGGGGGGTGGGATGGGGCTGGAGGGATGGAGTGTACAGGTGCTGCCAGGGTGTGGTGGTGCCAGCTGGAGGGCAGAGCAGAGCAGGGTGTGCCAGATGGTTTTAAATACCTGCTGAGGGGATGCAGGCCAGATAAAAACAGCTGTGGTTAGGGGAGGGGAGGGAAAATTGCACCCCCTGCCAAGAAAGGGTTCTGCATAGTGCCCTGTGTGTTGGTGGGATATCGCTGTGAGACAGCAGAACCATTCCTCTGTCCTAGCATGAGCTTCTCCCCTCCAGCCCTGCTGGGAACTGAGAACACAGGAATCCCCCCAGGACTGTCAGACAGTTGTAGTGGAAAGCACCGTCGGGTTAAGTGGAGCTTGAGCCCAGCAGCAGCAGCAGCAGGTGAGGTGCACGTGGGAGGTCAGAGGCCGAACAGGGCTGTAGCGTAGAGCTGAAGTCAATAAAGGTCAGGAAGGGCTCTGCAGAGCTGTGCTGCGGCTCCAGGCCTGGCTGGGGCTGCGGCAGGTCCGGCACAGGCTCCCCATCCCCGCTGCTGGGGCTGGGCCCGCTCCAGCATCCCCGCTCCGGCTCCTGCGCGCCGCTCTGTGCCGGTGTCCGGTGTCAGCCCCGGGAGCCGCGCCGGGGGGGCTGGAACAAACCCCTCTCGTGTAACCCTCACTGCGGCGGGGCCGCAGAGCTGAATCCCACAAGGAATGTCGTGCTTCCAAGCCGGCTCCCACCCCGGCGGGAGAACACGAGGCGCTGCAGCGGCGTGGGAGAAAAGCCTTCCTAGCCCAGGCTGGTGCTGCCTGGCACGGCGCTGGAGACGGGAGGCTGCTTCCAGCTCCAGCAGCCCGGCGGAATCGCTGCTCCCGATGGAAGGGGCCGGGGGCTGCCCCTGTGCCAGCCCCTGGCCGTTATCAGCTCCGTTATCTGCTGCGGTGGGCGGGAGAGCCGCCGTAGAGGCGGGCGGCCTTGCGGCAGATGAGCCTGAACCAGTAGAGCTGGGGGGCGATGAGGGAGGCGTTGGCGATGTTGCAGTGCAGGGGGATGCGGAACGGCACCAGGTACACCGGGATCCCCACCTGGCGGGCGTAAGCCGCGTACATGAAGGGGAAGAGGAGGATGCGGCACAGGAAGAAGGTCACCAGGATGAGGATCCCGTTCACCTTGTGCAGCAGCGTGTCCTGCATTTTGAGCTGGGGGAGGAAGGAATGTGGGGTGAGCAGCAGCTCGGTGGTGCTGGGAGCAACGGGATGAGCATCCAGGAAGGCTGGAGGAAGGGAGATGAGGGCTGGGGTGGGAATGAACGGGGTGCAGGGGAGGAGCAGGCAGGAGAGGGCAGCACCAGTCCACGGTGCTGCCCCCAGTTCCGGGATGCCACTGGGCGTGCTGGTTACTGGGGGAAAGGGATGCGACACTGGGAGGATGCAGCACCGCAGGGGAGATTGGGGTTACAGCTGTGGGGCTGCCCCTCTCTGAGACCCCCCAGCTCAGCCACTGCCTGAACAGGGGCTGATGGAGCCTGGGGCAGGGAAAAAGGATGAACTGCTGTGGGGTTCCCAGCCCCAAACCCGGTCTCCTCCTCGCCTACCTGCATGAGGATTTTGCCCAGCGATACAAAAGGCGTGCTCAGCTCTGCTATGAAGATGCAGCCCACGAAGAAGTCCCCCAGCTCTCCCCTGAAGTGCTGTAAAGAAAGCCAGCAGTGAGCACCACGAGCCAACACCCAGCATGTCCAGGGGGCTCCTGCAGCAGCCCTCACCTGGGTGATGGGGGTGAGCACGATGAGGATGAAGAGGTGGTGGGTCACCATCAGCCGCTCCTGCAGGAGGAAGCTCCACACGCTGGCCAGCGAGTGCTTCTTCTCCAGGATGCCCTTCTCCTGGCTCTTGTGCCAGTGGCAGAGATACATGACATAGATGTCGTAGGTCATGTAGGGAACCAGGACCCAGATGTACTCCACGGCCAGCCAGTGCCTGGGGAGGAGCAGCACACACAGAGGCATTGCATCTGGGAGGTGGAAGAGTCTTTAGGACTGAAATGGCAGCATTTCAATGGATTTTGAAGCTGAAAGGGGATGAATTTTACGTCTCGTTTGGCTCAGCAGGTACAGACTGACCCAGAGAAAAGGTGCCTGGTACATGTGGAGTATGACTCTCGGCGCTGACCCCGCTCCTGCTGGGCTGTGCCAGGCACTGAGCTCAGCCTGGCTGAACACAAACACAGCACTAAGGAAAGATCCTGGCTGGCTCCACAGCCAGGTGTTTGCTGCACAGCATTTTTTGGGATCCAGCACCAAGCCAACACCTCTGCAGCAGGTGATCTCCTCCCCTAAGCCCTGGGAACCCCAGAGCTGGTGCTTGGTGGTGGAAAACCCCCAATCCTGAGTCCCTTCTGCCTGTCACACAGCATCAGCTGGCTGCCTAACCCAGGGAATGTTGGGGAAGCACATGGAGAACTCAGAGTTAACCGGGGATGGCTGGGCTGGAGTTTGGAGAGCGAAGCACGAAATATCCAATATAGGCAATAAACCCCCATGAGGCGTTTGTCGGTTGGGAAATAATTACAGGCAGCTGCCTGTTCCCAAAGCATGTCGGAATCCTGGTTGCACAATCTGGGCAGCAGCAAGCCCTGCTCTGCAGGGACATCAGCCTCTTTAAAAAGTCCTGTGTGAAATCACACTGATAAAAAAAAGACAAAACCACTCTCTGCTGTTGCTTGAAGAAATGTAGCTTGGGGCTCAAATCTCTTTTTGCTCTCCTGCCATCCCAAGAAAAATTCTGTTGCAGGAGTTCCTGTTCCAGATGGAAAGATGTAAGTGGTGTGAAGCTGGGATGGCAAATGATTGTGTTTGCAAAACTTGCCCAGGACTTTGGAGGGCAATTACAGCGCCAGCAATATAAGGATTGTCTGCCTCTGTAAATAAATTGGCAAATTTTACTGCAACCTTTGTGATGCTTCCTGGCTCGCTGTCTTGCTGTCATTCTCCGAGGCCTTCCCTGCTGAGCACTGGGCTCAATTTCCTCCAGATTCAAAGAAAATCTAGGTCTCTACCCACAAAGTGTTTGCACAGAGCCCTTGGCCTTGAGTACACCCGGGCAAGCAGACAGCTCCGGGGGAAGGAGGGCTCCTGGCAGCACCTTCCGTCTGTGTGGCTTTGGGATTCATCATCTGCCTTATCTATACAGCAGGAATTTTATTTTAGAGCAAAAAGGTAACTCCCAGACTGCCTGGGTTAAGCAGGTCTGAGCAACCTGGATGGATATCACTACCCAGAGCAGGGCAGGACAATTCATACCTGTGTATTAAAGATAAGTCTGCTATGACCAGGGTGGCAGCCCTTCCTAAAAATCACCCTAAAATCGGTGTGTGACGGTCGAATTCCAGCTCAGCATAATTATATTCTTCCCTCCTGCAATCTTCTCTGCTAGTCTGGATAATAGCTCTGTTTTTAAGTCTTCTGACCCAGATTACGCTATCACTCCTCCCGAGAGCCACTTCTGGGCCCTTTATCTCGGAGCACTGAGGACAAGGCAGCAGGATTTTCCTTCAGAGCAAACTCCATTCTGACTTTACCATTTCTGGACACTTTCAGAATCCTTTTGGCATGCCTTGATGCACCTCTAAAATCAGTTCTCACCGGGTCTGCTTGACTCTGTAGCAATTTCAGCTTCCAGCAAGGAGACTCCCTACCCTTTCAGAGCTGATGATGTCTATGTTTTGCTCTCATACACAGCCCATGTTACAGCCCATCCTCTGGAGGAGACTGTGCTGGCAGAGCAACCCCAGGCCTGAGCAAGCTGCCAGCCCTTCCAGCCCAAGTGGAGGAAAGAGGAACACCAAACTGGTTGTCCTCTCCCCTTTGTACGAGCAAGCCTTTGGCAGAAAACGCTCCAGCCCCGAGCTGGCTGATCACATCCTTGGCACCCTCCCCACGGGACAGTGGGACCTGAGTGGGTCTGTGTTACCTGTCATGCACCACGTTCTTGCAGCTGAGGACAACCGTGATCCCCGACACCGTTGCCATCGTGGCTTGGACCGTTGACACCAGCCTGAAACGGAGAGAGAGGAAAGGGATCACCCCAAATGTGACCCCACAAGGGCCGAGGCTCAGGGCTGGCATCAGCAGAGCTGGTGGCACTTAGACACCCACTCCATGCACACCCCAGTGCCTCGTCACGGTGAGGACGTGTCAGGGTGGCTGTGCCAGGTGCTGCCTCCCGGGGGATTCCTGCCAGGTCCTGTCCCTTCCACCCCTGTGGGTCGCTGGAAATGCTGCCGGTTCCCCGTGGGCAGAGGCAGAGCTGCACTGGAGCATCCCCGCCCCGACAACGGTACCACGGTGTGGGGGTCTGGCCGGGCAGGGCTGGGCTGAGATGCTCATGCTGGGGGGATGCCAGTGCTCGGGGGGATGCCCTCACTCGGGGGGATGCCCTNGCCTTGCGGGGGGGGAGGCCCGCGCTCGGGGGGGTGCCATCACTCGGGGGGATGCCCTCGCTCGGGGGGATGCCCTCGCTCGGGGGGATGCCCTCCCTCAGGGGGATGCCATCACTCAGGGGGATGCCCTCACTCAGGGGGATGCTCGTGCTCGGGGGGATGCCCTCGCTCGGGGGATGCCCTCACTCGGGGGGATGCCCGCGCTCGGAACGCTGCTCCTGCCTCCGGTCCCTGCTCCCCTCGCGGGATCTGGGCTCGGGACAGCCAAGGATCGTCCCCCGGAGCGTCGCGGGCCGTGGCACCCCTGAGTCCAGGCTCACGGCCGGCGGATCTCGGTGCTCTTGGCCCGCCCGGGTCCCTCCCGCTCCCGGTCCCCATCCCGGTCCCG
>VZRV01000636.1:98313-163538 GCA_013398115.1 Falcunculus frontatus
GGCCGCGCGCTGCCGGCGGAAGCGGCGCCGCCATGGAGGAGGACGAGCCGGAGCTGGAGGCCGGGCTGGAGGCGGCGCTGGAGCTGGCGCCCTCCGTGCAGGCCGCCATCGAGCAGGTGCGCCGGGCGGGTCCCCCCGAGCAGGGGACAGGTGCGGGCGCGGCCCCGGGGCCGCTCGGTGAGGGCCCGCGGCCGGCTCTGAGCCCCTCCCCGCCGGCTCCGGGCCTTCCGCTGCTGGGCCCGGAGAGCCCCGGGTTGGCCGTGCCCGGCGTGGGGCAGAGCCCCGTCAGCCCCGGGTGGGCTCGGACCTCTCGGACCTGCCGGTGCTCCCCGGGCCGGCGTTGGGGGCTGAGCGTGGCTCAGTCGTGTCCCCGTCACTGTCAGACGTGGCGTGCTGGCGGTGCTGCGGCGTCTGTCGCTAATTGCAGACGTGGTAGGTGGTGTGGAAAGCACCCCAGTGCAGCCCAATGCCCGTGGCTCGGCTGAAATAAGGAAAATCGAAATGTCTTGGTTTGGCTTTGGGTGACTATACAAGGGTTTTTTCATGCAGAGGGTGGTGGGGCACTGACCAGGCTCCCCAGGGAATGGGCACAGCCCCGAGGCTGCCAGAGCTCCAGGAGGGTTTGGACAATGCTCTGAGGGATGCCCAGGCTGGGATTGTTGGGGTGTCTGTGCAGGGACAGGAGCTGGACTTGATACTCCTTGTGGGTCCTCCACAACTCAGGGTATTCTATGATACTGTGTTCCAGTGTTCCCTGAAACCCTTTGTGGCGCTTGGAATCCGTCAAAATCCCATGAAAAGCCTGAGTAAAACCACGACTCCTGTCCTCTGTGACTGAGCCTGCACTGCCTGCAGCCAACCCTTCCATCTCCAGGGCTCTTCCCTGTAGCAGAAGTCTGGGTAGCAGCAGTATCTGTCTCACAAAGCATCACTCAAATAAGATTTTTTTTTTTGCACTTTCTTGAGTGTTGAGGCTTGTGGGTCACTTTTGGTGGCTCTTGTCAAAGAGCAAGGGGAGACCCTGGGAACTGGTAAATTAAATGGCAGCTTCTAAAGGGGGCCTAGAGCCTGTCCAGAGGAAGAATCCTCTGCACTTACGAGGTTTTGAGCAGTGGAGAATCCACCACGTGCCTGGCTGAATTATTTTAACAGGCAGTAAAGCTGTAGGAAAATATTCACATCATGAGCACTGGGAGGTGTTGAGGATGACACCACCTGCTGCTTTCCAACTTCCTCACTGACACTTCTCAGCCCAGTAATCCTGTTGTTCTATCCGTGTTCCTGAACCAGTTTTGGGCAAAACCTGCCCAGTTCAATGGCAGTTTTGGGCAAAACCTGCCCAGTAAATGAGCAGAGCTGGCTCAGCTGCCCTGCCGGAAGCGGGGTGGGGAGCACAGGCAGAATTGGTGCCCCACCAAACCCAGGGTAGCATTTCTGATTAATAGGTTGTGACAAACTCCTGGGAGTAACAGCTCCTGCAGCTGCTCCAGCTGCCTGCAGCACTGATCTCTATCTGCAGTTTGAGTGGAGTTCCTGACCAGCCTTTATCTTTGCATCTCACCTCTGGTTTAATCTGCTCTTAATACTTGTGGGGACTTGGAATTTGTGGGGATTAATTGAGTGTGAGCTGTGAGCAGGACAGGCTGGGTGTGATGCTGCAGTTGTGCTCTGACAGTGGGGTGATGTCAGAGCATTTTCCTCACTCACCACGACCTCACACGTGTTTAGCTGCTGCCTGCTTCTCCTTGGCCACAGGAGTGACTGGGAAAGCTGCCCAAGAGGGCTGGTTCAGGCAGGGTTTGCTTTTATCTCACAAAATCACTGATTTTACAGTGCCAAATATGTAAAATATTGATGCTTGATGTGCCCAGGTGTGAAGGCTTTCAGTGAGCAGGGTGATGCTCTGGGGTCAGCTCTGCTTTTGCCGTGTGGGGTGTTGGCCATGGAGTGCAGAGCTGATGGCTTTGTAAATATGGAACAAATATCAGAATCGTGGAATGCTTTGGGTTGGAAGGGGCCTTAAGGACCACGTCATTCCTTCCACACCTTCCACCATCCCAGGTTGCTCCAAGCCTCATCCAAGCTGGCCTTGAACCCTTCCAGGGATGGGACATCCACAGCTTCAGTGTGGTAGCAGAGGAGGGAAAGCACCACACTTTGAGGGGACAAAAAGCAAAGCCTGGCAGTCGTGTTTGTGTTGTTTGAGCTTCTGAGGAGAGATGAGATCTGTTTGCACCACAGCTGCTCTTTCCCCCTTCACAAATCATTCAGCAGATTGTGTTTCTCTCCCTCTTCTGTGAAAAGTGGCAAACCCAAGTCTCCAGAGAACTTGTACAACCACTCCTTAATTCATCATGTTTCCTATGACACAGCTGTGGAAAGCAAACCCTCTGTCTGTCACCACAGGGCCTGGCAAAGCTCCTGCCAAGAGCAGGGCACAACCTCAGTTTGTTCCTAGACAACAGCAGAAGCATCAGGATGGTTTGGGATAGAAGATTAATGGCTCATGTGTCTTGGGAATTCCTGGATGGATCGTGCCAGGGCTGTATTGGAATCCTGTGTGTAAATTATCTGTGTTCATCCAGGCTGATATCCACAGGAATTTTGGGAGGTCAGAGCCCTGCAGAGCACGTGGCTGCTCTGCTCCTGGGCAGAGCCTGGCCACTTGTTAGAGAAATGCTGTGAAACACAACTGGAAGCGGGTGCTGAAGGAATTAAAAGTAGTGGAAACTGTGTAAAGTTACAGAAATTACTGGAGATTGTTGACAGTGTTTGTTTTCCTCCCTCTCTCCAGGTATTTCCCAGCCAAGATCCACTGGACAGAGCAGATTTCAATGCTGTGGAATATATTAATGCTCTCTTTCCCACTGAGCAAGTAAGTGATGCTCCAAGTACTCTCAGACTTTGCTTTCACACTTTTTACTATCAGATTTTACTTTCACACTTTACTATGAGGATAACCTGATAGCAAATGACCAAAGTAGTGTTTAAACCTGTACCCAAACCTTTTCCTTTAAACACTGGCACAGGAAATAAAGCTATAACAATAATCACTTCTTAAATTTGCATCTCACGAGGTTTGCTGTCATTATGTGGTTTCTTTCCACCCAGAGTGCTTGCTGCAGTTAAAGCCCTGCTTTGATCTGTAGAAATAAATCAGTTTTCTATGTAGATGGAGTAAATTTCATGACTTGCCATATATCAATCACTGGTGATTTCCTGGGGTTTTCAGCCAAATCAGGCAGGTGTTGCCTGTACAATGTCACAGGAGAGTTTGAGCCCTGTTGTTTCTTTTGAGATTTAAAGAATGAGATTACTGTGGGCCCATATCCGTGCTTTGTGTTCCCATCTTCAGCCCCGGGGGGAGTTTTGGATTAACCTCTTGCAAAACTGAGATGTTTCTACAGCTGAAGTTTGTGCTGTGAGGCTGCTCCAGCACTTCCCATGTCTGAGATCCTGTGCAGCACTGGTGGTTTTGGCTTGCAGCTCTTGCTGGTGCTGTGGCTTGGCTTTTTTCCCTTTGCCAGCAGTGAGGAGCTGTTTCCCCAGCAGTGCCTTCACTGCATCTCCTTCCAGCCTATTTTCTGCGTGCCTGGGCTCTGCAGGGGGGTCTCAGCCCAAAGGCAAAGGCTCTGTCCCCGTCCCCACTGCCCACTGGAGGTCACTGTCACACAGTTCTGCTGACAAAGAACAAGGCAGAGCTCAGGGATGGGGGAAGCCCTGAGCTGTCTTTTCCTGCTCTTTACGACCTGACAGAGAAGCAGCTGAGTTGTTGTCTCAGTCCCTTCACCTGTAAAACAAAGCCATTGCTCTCCTCTTCCTCAAGTACCCTGTGTGCTGAAGTGTGTGGGATCACAGCTGACACATTCCTCCTTAAAACATTCACCATTTCACTTCTCTCTATTGTTTGTTTTTTTTTTTTTTTTATCTTCCAGTCTTTGGCAAACATCGATGAAGTCGTGAACAAAATCAGATTGAAAATAAGGTAAATATTTCTCCATTTCATTGCAACTCAGGTGGCCTGGTCTGATTGTCAACAAGGCTTCATAAATGCAGCCTTTGTGCTACACCTGACAGGATTTCATTTGCTTAAAAGGCATGGATAGGATCAGCCTGGAGTCTAATAGTGGCACAGAGACAATTATTACAATATTTTATATTTTACCACTGTTTTGTGCCCTTCAGGTTGTTTAAGCTGATGGGTTGCAAAGTGCAGCTTTGAAAAACAGCTAAGGGTCAAAAAGCACCAAATTTTAGTACAGTTTGAAGGCTGAGAGAGCAAACTACCCAAAAGACTCAGTTGCCAAGAATTTCTTGTTTGTGGGGTCAGAATATCAATTGTAAAATCTCTTGCTATGTATTTTTTAATTATCATTATTGGTCTCAAAAGTACAAAATAAACACAAGTGTGCATGAAATACTTAAATTTTCTGTGCTGGCTGATATTGCCAACATGAAAGGATTGAGACAGCACTTCCACATGTGGGAAGTTGAAATGCAAACAGACAAGGGAGAGCTGACAATATTGCTTCAGGGAACAGGAATGCAAGAAACCCTGGTTAAATTAGGAAATGGATTTTTATTTTTGCAACAGGACTTTAAAATTATGCAAGATAGTGACATTGAACAGAGAGGGAGGGGGGGAAACAGTGAGTCTAGCATTGTGAGCATCAGCTTTTTTTTTATTTTAAATTGGTTCTGTAGCTCTCAGGATTCCCCCAGTCGTTTGTGTCAGGCATTTAAAGACTGAGTTTGACACCCTGGACTCTTTTCTGCAGGAGGTTGGATGACAACATTCGAACTGTGGTGAGGGGACAGACCAACGTGGGACAGGATGGCAGGCAGGTACGTGCAGCCAGGAATGCCAGGGGTTCTCAGCTGTGGGATGCCACACTTGAGGAATGGCTCTGGCAGGCAAAACCCCACTGCTGTTGTTGCTGAGATGTTTCTGTACCTCTTACCCCACCAAGCTGCTCACTCAGCAGCTGTTCTGACCTGCCTTCCCCTCACCCTCTGAAGGGAAGTGAAGGAGGAGTTGATTTAAAGATCAAAAGCAGGAGGCCTGCGTGCCACTCTGAAGCTGGTGATAAAACCAGCAGCACTGGATAGGTACAGGTGCATTTGATCTTGGGTAGGGATCAATACAAGGCTGTTTGTCCTTTCTACTGAGTTGCTTGCTGAGGTGTCCTGAGTTGTTGGTCACTGTGCTGATCTCTGGCTGCCACTTCCTCTTGCAGCTGCTGTTCAGCCCTCAGGTTTTTCACTCATTGTTCACCTGACAGATGATTTGCTGGGAGTACAGCGTTGGTGAGCACAGCCATGGCTGCAGGGGTTGTGAGTGCTCAGCCTGGTCCCTGTGTCAGCTGGTTTTGAGGTGTCACCTGGCGTGGCACTATTTCCTGTCCTGGTTTAGAGCAGGAACATTGAACCTTGAACCATCACTCAAGGTTCCTCAGTGACTTTTTAATACTATACTTAAGACTGGCATGGGGTAGTGACTCTTTATTTTCCACTTCTTTCTGTCACAGCAATTGGTATCTGTTTCTAATCCTGTTTCTACCACAGAGTCTGTGACCTCAAGTGATTATTTGACCTGTCTATGCTTTAGAAAAACATGAGAGATGCTCATCTCCCCTAGCAGAAGTAGTTTAATCATGGATGTTTAAGTATTGCTATTAAACTGGGGATGTGCTTGGGATGTGGCTTACCTGGGAGTGGTGCTGCCTGTAATTACTGTGCAGGAATGAGACAAGAAATCAAGTGGGGAGGCAATTACAGAAATTGAGGAGGGAGTGGAAACTGGTGCAGTACTTGGGGAGTCTGTCTGTGATTGGAAAGCTGGTGCTGTTGTAGCCTTTTGTGCCCACTTGAGAGGACAGATCCTCTGAGAAAACCACAAAAGAGTGGGATTGAGAAGAGCTGTGGGTGAGAATTGCCTGGAGTGCCTCAGGACTTGGAGAAAAGGATGAACACAAGCAGTGCCACAGCCAGCTGTGCCTGTGGGATAACAGGAGCGTTTCTGTGCCGTGGAGATTGGCAAGCTTTGTTCAGAGCTTTGTCCTGTGTCTGTGCTTTCTCACTCTTCCATCCCTTTGAAGTTCTCCAAGGCATGTGCAGATGGACCTGCACAGTGTCCTGCTCTGAAGCACCAGGAGGGCAGAGCTGTCTGTGCTGCCCTTCCTTTAGTTTGGTTGTTAAACTCCTGACTCAGTAAAAACCTTCAGGTGTGCACACGTGTGTCCGTGTAGGACATACTGCAACTGGCCTGGAGCTGCAGTTAGTCACAAATATTCCTGAATTTAGCTGTGGATTTTCCTGTTTTCCCTCACTTTGCTGCTTTGCAAAGTAGAAGCAAACTTGAAGACAGATGCCAAAGCTTGCAGTTGCATGGGCTGAGGCCAGACAATCTCCCAGGAGCACAACTGTTGTTTCTTACTTTGAGATCCTAACAAATACTGAAACCATTCAATTAATTAAAGTGTTACTTCTCTGGGAAGAAAAATAGTTTGATTCTGAAATGCTGTGAGCTTTTTCTTTCTGTGTTTCTAATCCAAGCCCATCATTTCACCCCTGGATGTGCATTTTTTTATGTGAATTGCTGGAACCAGACTTCTGGAGTGGCAGGATTTGTCACCCCAGAATCAGAGGAAACCTAGAAGAAACATTTGCTGTTTCTGTCACCCCTGCAGTGTCCCTTGAGTATCCTGGGTGCTGTGTGGGGGAGTGAGGCAGCCCTTTTCACATGACCACTCTGTTGATAGCAGATTGTGGGGGTGAAAACCTTGTTTTTCAACTTCAGCTGCCTGTTCCTGGGCTGAAAAGTGCCTTTGTTTTACCAGCATATTCTCAGGGGAATCAAGGACACTTGGAAATGTTTTTATAGAGCAAAAGGCCTGACTTCTCCCACTTGGAAAGGAAAGGTTTTATTTTCCAGTGCATGGCAAGAAATTGTTTTGAAACAACTGAAAACAAGGTGCTGTTAAAGCAAATCAGTTCTGTGCCTGGAAGGGAGTTGGTGCTGCTGTTTTCCTTATTTACTTTTTCTGGTAATTTGGTCCCACAACAAAATTAAGTTCTTCCTTCTACTGATTTTATATTCTTACTAAATTTGTGGGAAACTTGTATCCTCAAGACCAGTATTTCCCTGCAGAATTGGATTGACACATCCACATGGATAGATAGTGTCATCCTGTCAGCCTCTTTCTTAGGCAGCCCAGGAAGAAGATGATTATTGCATTTTATCATCATAACCACAACTGCAAACCACCCTTGATTAGTAAGGAAACAGCTGGCAACCAGCTTTTGCAAGAGGTTTGAAACAAAGCTTAAAAGCAGCCACATCCATTAGTTTAATCTCTAATCTTCTTCCATTTGTAGCTCTTGCCATAAGAGATGTCTACAGCCTGTAGTGCACAGTACTTGCAGCAGGCTGGCTTTTGGAAAAGCCAGAAATTTTTGGAAAATCCCTGTTTTTAAATTTCCATCCCTCGACACACTGAGATCCAAGAGGAGCACTGCAGTCCACCGTCTCTTTGAAAGCTGGTGCCATAAATAAAAGTGCATCTGAACTCTGATTTTGTAGCTGCTTGAATTTCAGTGGGAGCTCAGGAGCCTGTGTATTTAACTTCAGGATTGGGGCTGAAAGGTGTTTTGCAAAAGCCTCTTCCCTTCAGTCACATTCTCTCCTAACAAGCCCTGATACAAACTGTGGCCAGTGTTTGCCAGCGTTGCCTGACCGCGTTGTGTTGGAGATGTCCTTGTCTGAGGGGTAAATAAGAGTTTGAATAAACATCCTTTCAGTCTCTGACTTCCTTCCAAAGGAAATACAAACCTTGGATGCAGTGGCAGAAGGAAAAAAAAAAAGTTGTTTAAGTCAAAGCAAGGCAGGAGGGGGTTCTTTGCTGAGTCCCTGTCCTCAGCTCTCCGTGCTGCCCTTGCAGGTGAGGGAGCACCTGAAAAGCTCAGCCTTGGCTTTCCCGTCTCCTGTCAGCCAGAGCTGCCCAAAAAATGGTTGGGAATCTTGTGCAGGCACTTGATTCAAGTGCTGCCCAAATTACTGGGGTTTACCATCAACCTCCCCAATCTCTTTTTTGGAGAGCAGTGATCCAGGCAGGTTCTCAGAAGACAAGCTGAGGTTATCAGCCTTGGCGGCTTGGTTGTTTTGGAGGAGAAGGGGTTGTTTACCAACCGAGCCCGGCAAAGAGCTTTCCCTGTCTTGTGGAGGAGCCTTGTTGAGAGCTGCACCTTCCCAGCTGTCCAGGAGAGGGGAGCCCAGCCTTGGTTTTGAGAGCAGGATAACGTTTTGCTGATAATTGATGGCGAGGCAGCGCTGCCAGCGGAGACAAACCCGGGCAGTGCTGCTTGTTACTGTCCCAGTCAGAGGAATCCAAATCCCAGTCTGACCCAGTGGGGAATATGGAGTGTGCAGCTATGGAAATGTGCTCTCTGTGCTCCTTAAGGAAAAGGAGACCTTAGAGATAGGAAGTCCAAAATCCTAATTGCAGATGCAGCTGCTGTGCTCCCTGTGATGGAGTCTCCTGTCCTGTCTGGGATAATGTTTGGGAAAACACTTCTGTGCCCCCCCTGCCCACTGAGATGATGGGGCAGGGCTTTGAGGGGAGTTGTGGCTATGAGGAGGCATTTCAGTAAGAAATTTTCATGTAAGAGTAGCTTTTTATAGTCTATCAGCTTTTAAACTGTTCCCCAAGCAGTCCTGCTCACGTACACGTGTGTGTATAAATTAGCAGTGAGGTGTCTGAAAAACCAGATTCTGAGTCTAAAAATAAAGGCCATCAAATAGATGTGGCTCCAAAAGAGTTATTTAAGCAGCTCTAAAGACAGGAATGCTCCCTTCTCCACAAAGCATAAAGTTTCCCAGTTCAAAGCATCTGCCTTTTTGAAATTTTGCCCTAGAATTTCCTCCAAATGCAAAAGCCTTAAAATAGTCTGGCTCATTTGGCTTCCCCTTCCTGGTGCGATATTTCAGTAAAATCTGCAGACAATGCCCTGAACCTCAGAAATTATCTCGCTAATGATCCTTTTATGGGAGGAAACAACAGCCGTGGGTGGAACATTCCTCTGTAGGGCGTAACAAAATTTTCCTTGGGAGTCCCAGACTTGGACTATTTTGGATGCCTTGGGAGAGGCTGAGAATGCAGGAGCTGCTGTGTAACAGTTTCTAAGGGAGCCAGTGCTATGCGATTTTTCCTCTTGTGAGGCTTTTTTTTTCTCAGAGCTGCTGCTGCTTGAACTGGAGTGTGGGCTGACCTTGCTGAGAGCTGCAGTCCAGTTGTGGCATAATTTCCTCTCTGCCCCAGGGTGTAGTATGAAAAGTTCCCATAGATTTTTCCACGGAGCGTTTAACGCGCTCCGTACGGTTTGGTGTGTCACTCCTCAGCTGTGTTTATTGCTGGAGCTTCTGCATGGACTGGCTGTAATTTTTTTGACAGTTGCTGACATGCCTTTACTGGTTGTTTGGCTGAAGCTGCTTCACCTATCAGGCTTTTGTCCTTGTAATGAGTAGCTTCTGCATTTGCTGCTGGTTTAACCCTTGACAGTGTCTGTGCAGCCAGGATGAGGTGACTGGGTGGGTAAAGGTGAGGTAGCTTCAGCTGAAATCTATTTTGGAAAGAATGAAGAGTCCCAGAGGAGTCCCAAGATCCCAAATGGATTTGTGGCCTGAAACCCAACAAACTTCTTTCTATTCTCTCTGGTCCATCTTTCCCTTCCTGCCCTGTGCACACAATGCACATAAATGGCTGAAGTTGCATCAAATAAGGATGTGTTTCAAAGAAAAATGGGGTTTATTGCTTAGTGTGTCTGACTCCATTAGGGTCTGGCTCAATTAGTGCTAGAACAAAGTTAAGTGTTAACTCGAAGAGTGAATGGATGTTCCTGGGCTGGGAAAAGCTTTGGATGTTTCTCATGGCTGAAAATACTGGCTGATAACTTGGATTGCTTTGGTTGGCTCCTTCTTTATTTTGCTCCATGAAAACAGTGATATGTATTTTCTTTCTCATAACTCCAGCAGTACAAGGAAAGGGATGGCAGCTGCTGTGGTCAAATAATACAAATACATCCTTACTGCCCAGCCTGAGCCCAGACAGTTCAATTGGCCATCCCATCTTTTGGTCAGCCAGGGGTGTCCTTTCTCCTGGCATTGTGGAAATTAACATCTGGGCTCTGCAGCTGTGGGGAGACTCTGAGTGCCTGCCCTGCCCTGGGTGTGCTGCAGTGTCTGGCAGTGTTGAAGCCTGTGGAAGGAGGAGGCTGAGTCTGGCAGAGAAAAACGCCCACAGGTTGTGGGTTTGACAAGGTCAGAGCTGGAAGCACGTGAAATACTCCTTTGGTTTTTCTTTTCTTTAACTAGAGATCAGGAAACACTTTGCAGAATCAATAGAGGGAGGAAGGAGGAGATGAAGATGGACAGTGAGCAGAAGAAGAGAGGGATGCAGGTGCTGCACGTGGCAGAGGGCAGTGGGAATGGGGTCCTCTGCTGCTTTTCTGAGCAGTGACCTGAGCCCCAGGGCAGCTGGTGGGTGGTGTCACCACAGTCAGTGGCTTGTCCCCTCCAGCTCTGCCAGGGCTGGGTACAGGCAGTGTCAGCCTGGCAGGCAGGAAGGTGATTTTGTGCTCTGTTTGCATAAACCTGCTTAATAAACAGCACTGTTGCTTCAGCCTCTCTCCTTTACCTCCACCTCCTTGTGTGCAGGTGGCTTTTCAGGCTGCAGGTCGTGTTTCACACTGAACTGAGGCAGTCAGTGCCCGCAGATCTCCTGCCATGGGCACTTTCCTGCCTTTTATTTATTTATTTAAACACATGCTCACTTCCTGCCATCAAATTCCAGTGCTGCTTCCTCAGCCACAGTGCCCAGGTTTGGCTCACGTGAGAGGTGTTGATGTGCCCCTGCTGCTGGGACAGCACTGCCTGTCATAAGCTCTTAATAACTAATTAAACCTAGTATTTAGGGGCTATTTGGTGTCAAAATCCCTGGTATTGTAAGCACCATCTTTCAGTGATATTCATTCTCTCCTGCCTGGCTAAGCTTTATCTCCTGGATTTTTGTAATGAATGGGTCATTATTCTGAAACGTGAGCATATGTGAAATATGACTTGTGTTAGATTTCAATACCTTTTAAGATGGTGAATGGATTGGGGTTAAATATGGCGTTTTAAGCTGTGTGACTTTATATATTTTATGAAAAGTCGTGCCATGTATTCTGTAAGGCTCCGGCTGAGTGATTAAAGTCCCATAATATTCTTTTGTAACCCATGAATAATAAGCAGGAGCTGAGCTGCCAAAATAAATCAGAAGTGAGTTTCATTCAGAGTCATTTCCCTAGTGAATTGTGACAGTTGGACAATGTCCTTCCCTTGTAGAGACACGGAGCTTTTTCTAGCCCAGAACACGTTCAGTGAACAGGGTTGCAGGTGAATGGCATGCCAGGAAGAAATAGTGCTGTTTATTCTCATTCTGGCATAACTTTTGCCATCTGCTGCAAGGCAGAAGCAAGTCTGAGCTTGACCTTGCCTTGTGCTTCAGTGGGGATGTTCCTGTCCTGCAGCCTGAGGCTGGGAGTGGGGTTGTGTTTGTGCTGGCAAAAGGCAGGTGCTGGTGTTGGTGGTGTTGAGGGCAGTGCAAGCTGCACTGCGACCAGTCAAGTGTGGGTTTGATGCCAACAAAGCAAGAAACCCGCCCTGAAAATAGAATTCCAACAGGGAGGAGATTGTGTCTCGCTGTGGATATTTGAAATTCTTTTTTTCCCCCTTTTTTGTCTATTTTTTTTGGTTGTTGTCTCTCATTTTTTTTGGTATGTGGTCATGTTTATTCCAGCCATGTTGCTTCCATGCTTGTAGCAGGTAAACTGACAGCAATTCCACTTGGAAATCCCTACTTGGAGGGTTCCTGGTGTGGTTGTCCTTTCCCCCCATTTATATTTTGCCTTTAAGGTCTCAACCTGTGCTGGTTTTGGCTGGGGCAGAGAAAGAGCCCCATACTTGTGATGAAAATTAACTCTACCCCAACCCAAACCAGCATATGAGCGTGGATATCAATTCACCTTGCAAAATCCCATGCAATTCAAGTGGTTGCTAAACTTACCCCCCACAGAAATCAAGCTCTGATATTGCAGATGTGGCTCTGATATTGCAAATATCACCGACTGCAGCGTGCAAACACATCAGCACACAGATCACCTGGAGTCCCTCCGTCGTTTACAGACTTCCCAAGTAAATTGAATGTGCTTCCCCTCTGATCAAACAGAGCCAGGCAGCTCCAGGATGGGAGTGAGGGTGAGCACCACTGCCAGGGGCACTCGGTTATCCAAGGTCCTGCAGGACAAGGTGTGTCCTGGGCACAGGGAGGTGCAGCAAACACCTGCAATCAGGGTGTCAACAGAGACTCACAGCTTGGCTGTTCTGAAATAGATAAAGAGAATAATGAGTGTCTGCACGGGGAGTTTTTGCTGCATGATAATAGTGTTTAATGCTGGGCGTGGGGCAAGGCTGTGGCTGCTCACCTGCCACGTGATGAAGCTGTAGTAACCTGCACAAGGTGATGATGAAGCTGAACCATGAGGCCCAAGCCTGATGAAGCTCCAGAGACTTTAGTTTTTAGGTTGTGCAACTCCCACAATTAGCATTTAAATGGCCAAATAGCATTTAAATTAGCTCTGGTGCAGATTAGGTTTGTGACCGTAAAACCTGTGTAAAATTACTCACTGGAGCAAAACCACTCAAACCTCTGTCATGGCACATCAGCACCTTTCTCGTGGTGCAGACACCCCCGTGCAGGGCTGGGTGATGCAGTAAAAACCGAGGTGGTGCAGACCCCCAGTGTGCAGGGCTGGGTGATGCAGTAAAAACTGACAGCTCAGAGAGGTGCTGGACCAGCCCAGGGGTGCAGTTCAGGAGTTAAGCTGCAAGGTTTTTAGCCAGAACTACCTGGAAATCACCTCTCACTTCACCCTGTGTGTCTGTCAGTGTTTGTGCAGCTGTTGAGAACGTGGGGTTTGATTTCCAAGCACGATTTGGGGTTAAGTGAAGGGGCAGTTGCAGCAATTTTAAGCTTCGTGCAGTGCCGGATGTGATCTGCTGATATAAAGTGTCCTGTGCAGCCTGAGTGGTTGGGATTGGAGCTGATGACACAAAACTCTCTCTTTCAGTGACAATTGTAGTAGTTATGTACTATTTGCTGAACTCCCAGGGTAGAAATCTGCTAAAATCAAACCCCAGGGTGATGAGCCCTTCAGGTTTCATCTGCTCAGGGAAATCAGCTGGCACTGTCCTGTGCTGAGACAAGCCCAGGATTCAGCTGCAGTGGTTTATCCCTGGCTGTAAAACTTAAAGGTTTTCTCTGAAATGTAATCAGTCTGAGAATCAAAGTGTATTTCCACCCTTCCTCAATCTGGAGGGACTCGTTTGTATGAGGTTTCAGCAGCAGAAATTGTGAGGCTGGTTCCAGTGTGTGAGGGTTTCTTTGAAATCTCCACAGCTGAGGCTCCTCGGAGAATTGGGGGTGGGAACTTATTTTTAGTCGTGGTCTAGATTTTCATTGATCTGGGCTGTAATTGTGGCAGCAAATGAAAGAAGCATTAACACTCGGTATTCAAGAGCAGGGACCAAGCCAGGAGCATTAAATTCTCAGCATCATGACCACAGCCCTATTTGTAACATTAAAAATACATTTGGATGCTGTGAATTTGGCAGATGTCAAGTGTCTATAAAACACTTGGTAGAGGGCAGCTTTCTGATGTGAATAACAACATTCAATTGAACTACATATTGGCTAGAATCAAATAAAAATAACATGTTTCTAGCACAACACCAGCAAGCAAATAGAAACCATGCAGGTATTTTAACCATCACTGGGGAAAAAACAGTGTTAGCTCTGTTAATCCCCAAGCAAGGAAACTTCATCTGAAAATTTGCTTTTTCCTCCCAGTTCAGTGACATTTTCTAGTAACACAGAGGCCTCTTAATTCCTATTTGCATATTTCCTGGTACCGAAGTATTTTCTTGCACAAGATTCCTGATAGGATCCATAAAGAGGTGTTTAGAAATTAACACACCCACTAATGAGCTGCTGGTTGATGGAGTGATGTGACAGCTCTGTACCTGGGCTGGGAGGAGGAGGAGGAGGAGGCTGTGTCCATCTGCAGCACTGCAGGGATTTGGAGAGACTGACTGTAATTCACTGGGCTGGTTTTTTTTTTTTGGCTGGAATAATTGTTGCTAACGCTGTTTTTGTGTGTATGAATGTCAGCCTGGTACTGTAAGTCACTGGAACATGACCTTTTAAAGAATGCATCACTTCCAAATTTAACAAACGAGTCATAGTCTGGTCCCACCTCTCGCTTGGGTTATTTTCTTCCCTCCTTTTGCTGCTTGGAAGATCTCGTGTGAAAAGGTGACACAAGGAATGATGTGTGGTCTGACCTTAGGAGTTGCTTGGGCCAATGCCAAGGAAAGCTGGTTTTTAGGCAGTCTCTCAGTGATTCATGGTTTACCTCTGCTCCCTATTGTTTTACACCGGTGCCTTTGGAGTCTTTTCCTGTCGCATCTCAAGGTGAAGGAGGTTGCAGAGCTGTAGCTGATTCATGGGCTGTGTTTTTCCCTCCAGCTTTGGAGAATTTGGCAAACAGCAGAGCTGCTCACTGGCTGCCCAGTTTACCTGAGCTCTGGCTGTGAGCTGGAGTTGGTGTCTCAGCTTTCTGTATTTCCTCTCTGCTGCGAACACAAGAGCTCCCACTGCATAAACACTGGCTGAGAAACAGGGATGGCTGAAAACACACCGTGGTCTTGAACTGGGGGATCCCCTTGTGTGTTCCTCTCCATGAACTGTGTTTTGGGAACTTGCTTCTGCTGGGAAGTGCCTGCAAGGCACTCCTGGAACCAGGACACCCCTGGAACCAGGACACCCCACATCCCCTGCTCCCCTCCTGCATCCAGGACGTGTCGGACACACTACACCACAGAAGGAGGAATGTGATCCTTGGTTGAAGCCTTGTACCAAGCACTCTGTCTGGAGCCTCTCCCCCTGTGGCTGGTCCTGCCCTCTTTGCTAAATTTACAGCTGTCAGAGCAGTTGGGAAGCCCGGGGTCAAACGTTCCGGAAAAAGCCTCGGACGCTGCTGACCGCTGGCTCTGCCTCCCGACAGCCAAGCCCCCTCCACACCATATTTCTCAGCTGGTGCTGGGACTGAGAGGTTGCATAAAGTTGAATAAATAATGCTGATGGGTTAATTGTAGCTTGCAGGCTCAGTTGTTGATTAGAGTCATATGGTGTTTTTCCAGTACGTCGCAACCTTCGTTTCAACATCCTTGTTTCGTATAACCACAACAGATTAAGTCTCCAGTCTCTTTATTTGTTCGTGGTCCTCTGCCCCTGGAATGAACTGCTGGTGGAGGAAAGGAAATGCAGTAACTTCACTCCTGGTTGCTGTTTGGGGTGTGTACATTTACATGTTTCCCGGTTGCACTGGTGAGGAAACCAATAAATTAGTAACGCAAGGTGAACCCTGCACCGGGCCACAGCTGGGAGATCGCTGCCTGTCATCCATCATGGGAACCAGATAGACTGGAATAAAAGCAGTTCCTATCCTCTTGATATTGTTTTTCCTTAGAATTTCTGTCCAAAATAAGCCTATTAATAAAATAGTAACAAAAGCAGTAAGAAAATGCTTTTTGAAGTCGTGGTTTGCTGTTCTAGCAGGAGCAGAGTGGGAAGGGAAATGTATTTTTTTCCAATACAGTGTAGCCTTCAACATGGCTGTGTTTTTTCCTCTCTTTTTACACCTGAAAGAATAGTCATTAGTTACATTAATAGACTTCTATATTACACCTTGAGCAATTAGACCTACTTTCATGCCCTAGATGTTGTTTTATTATCCCCTAATAACACCATTTATTAAATATGAGGTGTTTTCTTATATTTGAAGTTTGTTTTTCCTTTGTTTTTCTATCTGCTTTACTCTGTCTTTTCAGTGACTGGGAAGGTGATGGGTTTCCTTCATTATTGGTTAATTTTCTTTATTTCTTTCTTCTACATACAGTATTTTACTTTCAGGTGCTACAGTTAGAATGGACAGCAAAAAAAGTTTCATTGATTTCTTTAAACTGTCTTCTGGTTCTTTTTAATTGTCAATCTGCCTGAAATAACAATTTTTATTCAGTTCTGCACTTCCCACCAGATCTGTCTGACAGGGCCCTCCTGACTTTAAAAAAAATAGATTTTCACATAGTGTTACTTTCAACAAATGTTTGAAGAAATGTTTTCATCTCTAAGTGTAAATTATACGAATTATATATTCGTTGTATATATGTATTATATAATGAATTAGTGTATTCTCACTCATGTAAGGAATATGCAGCTTTTTTTGGGGAGAATAGATGCAGATTTATGTCTTAATGGCTAAGGAAATATTTGGAAGAAAATTTTAAGGAGTGAAACAAGTGTTCATGAGCAATTCTGATTTACTCCAGTTTGCTCTTGAGTTCCCTGTGTGGTTTTTTTTTTATTATTTTTTAACAGTTATGGAAATGTTTCCCCTTCTCTGAGGGATGTGAGGCAGGACTGGAACAGAGCAGCAGCTGCTGTTTGGTCTCTCCCCCTGTCCCAGCCACATTTCTCACAGCAGCAGGAGACCACAGTTCTTTAATTCATCAGATGGGGCAGAGCACATGGCATCTCATTTGTGTTTTTCCAGAGTTTTTAAGGAGGTAGAAGTGTCAGGACCAGTGATGACACCAGGTTGCCTTATTTTTGGCAGTTTTAAGTGCTCAGGGACAGAATCCTCTTTTCCTCTGCTCATTGTTCCAAGGGCTGTTCTTAAGTGGGGATTTTGCCCACCCTGAGTGTGCTGCTTTCCACTGAGCAACAGGAACATGTTCTTCAGGTGTTACCCACATCCCTGTAAATGGTCTCTGCTGGTTTTTATCACAGTATTATTAAATATCACCATTAGAAAAATAGGTTCTTTTGAAAAAGCTCTGACTTCCCTGGGTTCGTACAGAAAAATTAGCATTTGACATTAGTGCTGAAGCAAAAGGAAACAGCAGTTGGCACCTGTGAAGAATTTCAGGGTGATTCTTTAATTTTCTACAGACCTATCCAAAGCTCAGACTGTGCAGGATGGTTGCTGCTTGCTTAATAACCCACTTGAGTAATGTGCTGCAGGCCTGAGTACAGAGACAGAGCTAAAGATGTTGAAAGGAGCATTCTTTGCTTCTTTGCTTTGCACTTAATCCACAAGCCTTTAAATGGAGGAGAAAATTTCATTCTCAAAGGTGCCTAGAGCCCAAGGGGGGGCTGCTGGGGGTGTTCAGCCTTGGTAGAGCCACCCTGCAGCACATTTTTGTGTGTTCATGTCCCTCAGTGAACATCTGTCTGGCAGCTCTGTGACACCAATCGATAAAGTGTTAACTTTCACATGATTCAGGAGATATTTCAGAGCAGACTTTTTTTTCCCCCCCCTCTGGAAAATGAATTATAAACCATCTCCAGCTTTTATACTTTTATTATAACCCAGCTATATTCCAGCAAAAGCTGCTGGCAGATAGTTTCCTCATCCATTTCCAAATGAAGATGTGTTAAATTTATTTGCTGAAGGAACTTGTAGCTTGTGCTGTAACCTTGGTCATGGGACTGGATATAAAAACAGAGGCATAGAAGCCCACTTCACAGCGGGAAACAAAGTGGAGCTGGAAATGTTATCAGACTGGGAAGGCAAAACGTGTTGAATTACTTCAGAAGGCAGATTTTGGACGTGTGATTTTGGACATGTGGCTTCGCTCACGGAATCCACGTGTGGTTCACACTGGTTGTGTGAGGTCAGGCTGTGCCATGGTTGTATAAAAGGGACCAGGTGCCCCAAGAAAACAGCACTAAAATCCAGGTGAGATCCATTTCCTGGGCTCGACCTCTTTACCTGCCAAACCTGTGCTTAGAAAGAGCCATTCCTGCTGCAGGTGGGTGGGAGGCTGAGCTGCCCATTCCAAAGGAATCAGCATCATGTTTTCCACCAGGATAAAATCCTGCTAATTCAGCAAGGGGTTTAGACAAGCACTCAGTGTTCTATATGTGTATTTTTAATTTATAATTAATGATGAGCATAGAGGTCTTGTGGAAGTTTCACTTTTCTGCTCTAAATATGTGTTGATCAGGAGTAAGTTCTACCTATTTTTCCACACTTAGTGTGTCAAAATATAATCCAGTAACCTTAAAGAGCTGCTTTCATAGAAGATCTTGATGAAATTTTGCCAAAGCATTGTTGTAAAATGGATACTGAAACCCTGGCCCATTCAGGTTCAATATTCCAACATGGTACATTGGCTTTTGTTGTGCTGATATTTTCTTTGTAAGAAAGCTGCTCCCCTCCACTGCCCCAGCCCCAGGGACTCTTAAGAGCAACTGTATATTTCTTAGAAAGGTGAAAACTGAATGCAGATTTTCTTTCCACTCTGACCTTGTTTCTTTTCCAGGCCCTGGAAGAAGCCCAGAAAGCCATTCAACAGCTCTTCGGTAAAATTAAAGATATTAAAGACAAGGCTGAAAAATCTGAACAAATGGTGAGCAGCACTTTCTTTCTGGCCTTTGTAAGGGAAGGGACAGTGACTTTTCCTGTCAGTAACATTTTTGTCCTTGCTCCTGACTGGTTGGTAATTTCTCCCTGAGCCTGTGTTGAACCTGTAGAGTTCATAGGGCTGCTGAGCTGACACCTCCACAGTCCCAAAGCGTGGAGAGTGGCTTCTTATCTCCTGAAAATATTATTGCTGTGGCTTGATATTTAACCAGAATCCTTTTTCATTCCCTAGGTGAAGGAAATCACCCGGGATATCAAGCAGCTGGATCATGCCAAGCGTCACCTGACCACCTCCATCACCACCCTCAACCACCTCCACATGCTGGCAGGGGGAGTGGATTCTCTGGAGTAAGTGTGGGAATATTCAGTGGTACTTTGACACCACTGCTGAGCTGGGAAGTTTGTGCAGTGTTCTCTATGTGTCTGTCCCAGCTGCCTGTTTTTTTGGAGGGAGTTTTGCTTCACAGTGTGGATTTCTGCTGGCAGATCCTTTCCGTGTTGTTGTGTTTAATAGTTTGCAGCATCGATTGCTTGAATTGCTGTGTTGATCCTTGGTGATGAGGAATGAGTTTGGCTTCATTAAGGAGTAGGACAGCCTGTTAGGAATCCTCCTTAGGGATGTGCTTTTGGGAGGATTTTTATCAGTCTTGCATCTAAAAACTGCAATGAATTTTGGTAAAGGTTTACTCTAGTTTTCATTCTAGCACGAGTTCAAGGAAACCTTACAGCTTGTACTGTGTATGAATTGGGGGTTAAATATTTCTAATAATCCATTGTGGGTTTTTTAATATGCTTGAGGAACACACAGTCTGGGAAAATACATTTTTTTCCATGTTGCATCCGTGAAGTTGCACAGCCTGTTCTTGGTTTGTAGCAAATCCTGCATGAACGCCGGGTCGTGAAGCGTTGAGAATAAAATTTTACTTAGCCTGCTGTCTCCACTGGAACGATCCTAAAGGATGATATAAAAATAAATTAACTTGATTTTCTTTTTTCACTGTCAGTTCCCTGTGAAAGTTATTAACAGAGAAGTCAAGGCTAATGGCTTTTCAGCATCGTTCTCCTCCAGAGAAGCTTTAACTCACACTTTGTGTGTGATGACGAATGGCTTCACTCAGGTCATTACAGTGAAATAACATTTACTGCCTCCGGACCCATACTGGGAAGCGGATGCATTCAGTAGTTTACATGTTCCTTGCCAAGTGTTGCTTTTGACATTTCTGGTTTTTTGAGGCATTGTTAGATATGTGCCAGATTGGTTTATTTTAGCATCGCTTAAGTGAAATTTTAATGCTGCGGTGGAATGTTAATGAAGAGCTGTGTATTTTAGAAAAATAAATGTCAGTAGGGACCAGCGTGACCCAGTGGGGATGAAGTAACCTGTGGAATTACCACACAGGATTTGCATTGAATATGCCTTTGTAAATCTTTAATTTCCTCTGCAGGGCTATGACCAGGAGGAGACAATATGGGGAAGTTGCCAACCTTCTCCAAGGTGTCGTGAATGTGTTGGAGCACTTCAACAAATACATGGGGATCCCTCAGATTCGACAGCTCTCTGAAAGGTAAAAGGTTCAGACCCTGAGCACTTCCTTTCCTGCTGGGGAGGAAGGGTAGGAAATGTCTTAGGCAGATCCAGAGTCTCAAGGATGTGAAGTCTGGACATGGCCCTTGGAGCTTCTTTACAGCCAAAACAAACAGGTTAAAATTGGACAGAGTTTGCTCAAATCTGGAGCAGCCCATTCTGTTAAATAACAGTAATTAGTGGGGGTGCAACTTGCTCTGTGCTTTTTACTGACTGGCTTTTCATTTTCTTACCTGGAGGAACCTGTGGAAGTGCAAATTGTTCTGTGTGATCTTCACGTGCAGCTGTTTGTGGGGAGCCCTGAGGAGATGCTTTCTCCTGCTCTGTTCAGCTCAGTGATGGGGCTCAGCAGCCTGGCATGAAGCACAAACCTATTCATGTCTGGGGCCCCTTTCTGCCTCGACACGAACGTCACTGCTGCTGAGCTGCTGTCAGCCTGCAGTGCCCCAGGCCTCAGACAGGCAGGATTTCTCCTTGTGCCACTGCCAAACTTGGTTATTCTGAGCACCTTAAGTCTCTTCTGCCAAAACCTGCTCCCGTTCTGCTGAGATTTGAGGCTTATAGCCAATCTTCTTCTGCTGGGCTTGTACAGTTTTGATTTCCTGAAGCAGAGTTACACTTTAATTTGGTGAGTTTTGGTGTGATTCCCCACCACCCTCAGCAGCAGCAGGTGAAGGCTCAGTGGTCACTAAGCCACCACTTCTCCTTGGTCTTGGCTTCATTTGGGATGTGACAGCTGGGAGTTGAGGGAACAAGGCCCTCCCTGTCCTCGGGGACATTGCTGTCCCTGCCTGAGGTGACTTTGCTCATCACAGATGTACTCGAAGGAGTCTTCCAGGCACAGTAATTAATTTTTTTGGTGACTCCCTTTGCTAAGACAGCAGCTGGCTCCCTGTGTTGTTTAGTGATGGACACAGAGTTTGAATGATTTGTTTGTAATGTTTTCATGTAAATCTGTTGGACTTTCTTTATGGTATAGATACCTCTTCCAGAAAACACAGATGGAATCCGTGAAACAGAGCGAAAGAAAAATCCTCTCTGAATCTAGAGAGAGGGATGGGGCCTTGTTTAACAAAGCATTTGACCATAAGCATTTGCTTAAATGAACATGAACATCAAGGAAATGTAAACATATGTCAGTGCTTTTCTGAGTTGAGGCTGTTGTCTATTCCAGCCTTGTGCTCAGAAAGAGTGCTTGCTTCATTTTCTTCCAGAGTGGTAATGCCCTTTGGGCAGAAACCTGCTGTCACTGGCCATTTTAAGGCCAAATATATTTTAAGCCTTGGTCCAGAATTCTGGCTGGTTTTCCCTTTCTGGTGGATGATTATTTAATACTTTTGTAGTTGCTGGTTGTTATAAAAACCAATTCAGGCTCATGCTAAAAGTCCTGGTGGTTTCGAGTCACGCCAGCGAGACTGGCAAGGACATGGAGGAAAACTTCTTTTGTTTTATTCTCCCTTCAAGATAAGGATCTGAAAAGCTCAAGAGAGTCTGTTCCTCCTATTTTTAGAGTTGCCTCGGCAGGGTTTTCCTTCCAGTGTTTATACAGGGAGAGCTGCACCATCTGGTAGTGATAGAGGAGGCTGCTTGTGGGGCGAAAGGAGCTGCTCTGGGGTGCTGCTGGGAGCTCTTTCCTGCTCCACATCCAGGCAGAAAATTCCTACAGGGAGGTCCATGGCACCGTAATTCTGCTTTTGGAGTTTTTGACTCCATGTCTGTGTGTTAGGGCCTGATTTGGAGTTGACTTTTCTCTCTCTTTTGCTTGGAAATCCTTTTGTGCTTCATGAAACATCAGAAGAAGTTTGCCTGGCTTCTTGCAGGGATATTTTTAGACTGTGAAATTGCTGGGGTTTGATATCTCATGGATTTGTTCTAATGGTACAAGTGAAGCCTCTAGGATGTTTGGGAAGGCAAGAAATGCTTTCGTAGATGTTGGCACAGACCTGTGACAGTAACCAATGTCTGTTATATACAATAAGCCCATTCTACACACTGCTAAACGAGCAGATTCTGTTGCTTTCTGAAATAAAAAGCCCCTTTTCTTCATGGTGTGAATGGAGCGAAGCCAAGTGTGAATGGGAAACCATGGGAAGGAGAAGTGCCTGCTCAGTGGTGTTGGATGTCTCTTTTTCATGGGGTATTCAATTTAGGTTGCTGCTCCTGGATGCTGTGAGAAGTAATGATGTGTTTTTAATGTTGTTTTCCACCTGTTCTGGTCCCTTTGAAAATAACCAAACAAAAAATCCTGTGTAAGTATTCATTGGAAACTTGGACCGAACTCTCAATTAGTTGGCTTCTTGTGCTGATCCTGTTGAGTATTGATGTAAAAATGTCACAGTTCACATCCAAATGTAAATATTTTCCTAAGAGTGTTCCTAAAACAACTTCTAATGTGGTGCATTGGTAGTTGTTGTAGTAAACAGGAATATTTTCTTATCTCCCAATCCTCTACTGTTTTCTGTCTGTGGAGGGAGGTACAATTAGTGGTCCCAAACCCACCCATAAAAGTGGTCCTGCAAGCCTAGCAGATAGTGGAAAAAAGCCTGGAAAGTATTTAGAAGAAAGATAATTATAAGTTTGCCACAGGAAAACAGGCTGGCTCAGCCTCTTTTTATCTCAGCAAGCTGCCAGGCATGGTTTAAGATTTCTGGTAGCTTTGGCTAAAGGAATTGTGGTTTCTAGTAATTGAATGTCATTTGAAACATAGCAGTGGGTTTTCTTGTTTTTATTTTTTAAAGGCGGGAGAAACGGAGAACAAAAGCCACTAATAATAAAACAAAAGTCAGAGGAACAGAAATCATTAATAGCTGGATAACCAGAGGGTTTGGCAACCCCAGGAAAAGGCAATTCCCTGCTGTGTGGGATGTGGGATGGCTGCTGGGATATCCCAGCACATTTCTGGGGGAACCTTCCCAGAGAAAGAGCCCTTATCAAACCCACCTGAGTCTCTGAGAGATCCTCAATCTCTTATCTGGGCTTGCTGAGCACAATTCACTTTGTGCAAGTGGTTCCACACACACACTCAGGCACGAGCAGGGAGCTCCTTCAGTGCTGGATATCAGGGCTTTTATCTCTGCAGTTTCCACTGCACCGAGAATATTCTGAATTACTGAAAAGCTGGCAGCTTTCCACAGGGGGCAATAATCTCCAGTGGCTAAAGCAAGTGCCCCTCTGTGCTCTCTGCCTGAGGCAGTTGGGCTCTAAAGAGGTGGCAGAAAGGTTTTCTTGCTTCTGGGTGCATGTTCATAATTGTGAAAATAATTGAGTGTGTCTGTGTGTGTGGTTATATAAAAGGTGATATTTACTGGGAGGGCACTGGGGCTCCCTGTCCTTGCTCACACACACCTAAACTTTTGGCTACTTGGATGGCTCTGCCCTGTTCCTCTCTTAGAAAATGTGAAGGAAAAAAAAAAAAGATTCAAACTTATTCTCCCTGTCTGCTTTTGAGAGATTTTTATGCAGGATCTATTTTTAAAAAATACATAATTTTAACATCCCACTTGAGCAAGGCATTCCTGCAAGTTTCTTAATTTAAGGCTATGAGAATCCCCATTAAGACCATCTTTAAGTACTTTCCTGAATCAGAGCCTAAAACAACAAAACTTGTGGACAGGGCTTTTAACTGTTTGACAGGGGCTCTTTTAAATTTGTTGAGTCTTTAGGAACCTGGCTGCTGCTCTGTTCAGTGCCTCCACTGTGCTGCACTGCAGCTGTTGTCAAATAGAAAGGTCCCCACAGCGACTCATAAGGAAAGAAGTATCACTGCTAATAGCTTCCAGTTGTTTATACAAACTCATTAATTTCTGTGACTCCTAATTCTACACACTTCTTGTTTCTTGATTATTTAAAAGGTAAAAATTTTCAATCTATGTTCAGTGTCTTTTTTTTTTTTCCTTTCTTTTCTCCCCCTTCTTTTCCTGGAGAATCAAAGAGTTTGGTTCTGTGATGCTTTCTCACATGAACTACGAGTGCTTTCTTGTAGAATTTAAGCAGGAGTAAACCTGTAGCTGTAGCTGCCTCCTTACTGATTAAATTTCCCACTCTTATCTCAATGTATTTGAGAATTCCTTTTGTTTCCCAGTTATGAAGGTGTTAACTGGGGATCTTCACCTGGAAGAGCAGAGGAGTTTCTGGACATTCCTATGAAGCAGAGAGCTTAAGTGAGAATTATGTTTGACATTGCAGGCAGGAAGCTTTTCCAACAAAATCCCCGTGAATAAATCCTGGGGTAGGCAGGTCGTACATCCAGTTAAATCACAGATATCAAATTATATTTCAGCCATCACTTTTAAAGGACTAGAATTTTCTGCATTTGGCACCGTGAAAGAATCCAGCATTGTCAGATCATCCCCTAGGTTTTTGCTACTAATGGAACTCAAATGGGAAGATTAAAGAAGCAGATCATTCCTTGATAAGGTTGAGGAGTGTTAAACAAGCACGAAAAAAATTCCTAAGTCTTCTCCCCACAGTCTGAGCAAACATTTTCACAACAGTAAATGTCGCCAGTCTTGCTAAAGTATCAATCTCAGTGGAAAAATCCACTGCTTTGAGTGATCAGTTTAGACCTGAAAGCCTTTCCAGTATAATAAAAACTGATGGAAGAATTCAAGGGCTGCAGAGGGATGTAAGTGCCTCACTGTTTGCTTTGGCACCTTCTAGTGTGTGTAGGCATTTCCATTTCCCTAGAAGTATCAATTAAACTGTATTGACTTTTATTTCTGGAAATTGGAAGCTTTATTCTCTCGGCCGAATAAAGAGCAAGGTTGTGGTTTCTTCTACTCCCATTTCATACCTTTGCTCTTTTGTGCTTCTCTAAGACATGGAGAATTTATAGGATAAAACTGCTGCCAGCAATATTCATTTAGAAGTGGATCAGTACACCTGGAACTGAGAAAGGTTCATGATGAAGATTGAGACACTGTGAAGCTTTTTACATGTTAGAAACATATTTCTGTCGAAATGTGATCAACGTAAATGAATTTAAATGTAGATCACAGTGGCATTAAAGGAACCCTGTTGATTTCTCAGCTGATTAACTGGCCCTTATTGAAATATTAAATGGCAGCAGGGCAGGAGAATCCAGGACATGTTCTGCTGCAGCTGAGGGGTCATTCAGGGAGGAAACACTCCTAGTTTTGACCTTCTTAGTGTGGATGTTTTCTCTTCAGCATCCTTTATATCCCTTAGAAACCTTCATGCAGCTGTTGGTGTTCCAGTCACCTTGCAGTGATGTTTGCAGGCAGTGGGACAGGGAGGTTGTTGAGCCACCACCAAAGCCCTTCCTGTGTCCCCCTCAGGGTGAAGGCAGCACAGAACGAGTTGGGACAGCAGATCCTGGCTGACTTCGAGGAAGCTTTTCCTTCTCAAGGTACAAAGGTAAAGTTCTCACTTTCCCTCTTCCTCCCCTTGAAAAGTGTCACTGGAAACTGTTCAGTAGAATTGTCGTTGGATTTAGTCTCATTTTTTCCTCTAGGTTTGGTCTCTGCCTGTCTCAGTCGTGTCTTTAGAAAGCAAAGGGTGATTTCTCATTGTTCCTGTCAGGAATGTGGGAGGGAAGTGCCACCCTTCCCCTGTCACACTGCACACAGCTACTGCACAGAGGGCTGCAGCCAGCCAGGGAACACCCCAATAATCCATGTGTGGGGGCCCCAGTGGGGTTTCCTTGGGGTCTCACCCAGTCCCTGGTTATTTGTTTGTCACAAAAATTTGTGTTTTGTTCGGAGGAAGCCAAGCACAGGCTGGCTGTTGCCACCAAGTTTGTCTCATGTTTACTCAGCACAGATGCAAATCTGGGCTGGGGCTGTGGCACCAGCTGTGCTTCCCCTACACTGTGCTTCCAGACGTTTGCAAACAGGGGAGTAGGTGTGAATTTGAATTTACTTCCAAGAAAACACCAGTTCTGTCTTTCAAAGTACCAGCTCTGCTGGTTTCTTCGTCCAACTGACGAGTGCAGAAGTGAGGAAACTCTTTGGAACAGCTGGTGAAAAGCAAATCTGTGTCCGTGTGAAGCAGCATCAAAACAGCCTTTTTAAAAACAAATTGTTTCTAAATTTTCTGTCTTTACCATGGAACAGCTTCATGGCCAGTGAGATGGAAGCAGCTCAGTTTTCATCCAGCAGAAGAAAGATGCAGCAATAAATAAAGAGCAGCAGCAGAAAAGAGAATAATAGGAAAGGATAAACCCAAGATAACCTGGATGCAGTACAGTTTGCAATCACCCATTCAACTTATTTAACCCAAAATCATTTTCTTCCTGTTTTTTTTGACAGAGGACTGGTGGGCCCAGCAATGTCCTACGTGATGCCTGCCTGGTAGCCAACGTCCTGGATCCCAGGATCAAACAGGAAATCATCAAGAAATTTATTAAACAACACCTCTCGGAGTATCTGGTCCTTTTCCAGGAAAATCAAGATGTAAGGGAAGCTTAGCAAGCTACATTTGGATTTCACATTTTGCTCTGCTGGCGTTCCCAAAATTCACGCTTCCACAGGTTCCTGTGGTGAAAAGTTTTTATCCCAAGGGCTTGGAAACTGATTGTGGGTGTGATCTGGAGTGGCTGATGAGCTGGGAGTTGGTGTTATCTGTGCCAGGATGACTTCCTCCCACCTTAGACCTCAGTTTCTTAGCTCATCACTAAAAATGTTTTCTCCCCTCATGTAGCAAATAAATAAATTCGTGTTAGATTTATTTCCTGCCCTGCAAAGGGTTGAGAAATGAAACTCTGAAAATTGCAAACCCAGCACCACCACCCCTCAGACAAACAAGAAACACCCCAAAATGCTTAGAAATCTGAGGGGGAGGGATTTCTGGGAAGTTAATTATCTTTGTGTCTAATTTTTAAGCTTCCTGTCCTGATGCTAACAGCTTTTAAAAAATTTACCATAACCTTCTTGAATTTGGAAAAAAAAAACCCCATACAAACCAAAATCACCTTTAGATCAAAATGTATTTTATCAGTTTCAAATGTTTGACATAGAATAGAGAAAGGCTAAAATGCCTAAGTTTAAACAACATTTTTCCATCAAAGTTTTCTGGATTAATCTTTCTACTTTTTGACCAGAAAGCACAATTACTGAGGGGAAAAAAATCTCATCCTGCTCAGGTTGTAAGAATTTTAGTTGGAGTTTAAATGTGAGCTGAATGTAAGGATCCAGGAATTCCTGCACTCTCATCCCAGTGTTGACTTTAACCTCTCTCTCTGCGAAACAAAGAGGGTGGGATCAACTGAAATATTATTGGATTGAGTTTTCAATAATCTCTGCATGATTTAGGAGTACTGTTATCCTCATTTTCAACAGAACTTGCTCTCTTAATTCGCACAAGATAGGATTTTCAGTCTGGCATGTGTTTAAGCACTTGGAATCCCAGAATCATTTAGGTTGGAAAAGACCTTTCAGATCCTTGATTCCGAGTTCACCGCTAAACCCTGTCCCTAAGTGCCACATCCACACACCTTTTAAACCCCTCCTGGCATGGTGACTCAGCCAATTCCCTGTTCCAGTGCTCAATAACCCTTTCAGTGAAGAAATTTCCCCCAATATCCAATCCAAACCTCCCCTTGGAGCATTCCGAGGCTGTCAACAGAAGTCAAATCAGCTCTGATGGATCTGCCGAGCTCCTCTGAAGAGCTGCAGCAGCACAGCTCTGAATATTAGCAACTACTGCTCTTAAACACGTTGTTGATGGTCAAAAGTTGTTGTCTGTGGGATTCAGGTGGCCTGGCTGGATAAGATTGACCGGCGCTACGCTTGGATCAAGAGGCAGCTGGTGGATTACGAGGAGAAGTACGGGCGCATGTTCCCGACGGAGTGGTGCATGACGGAGCGCATCGCCGTGGAGTTCTGCCACGTCACCAGGTGAGCCCCAACGCAGCTCCTGCTGCCTCCCAGCACGCCCAGCTTCCTGAAAATGAAAGGCTGGCTTGGCTCCTGCCACGCTGATCGATGTTTGAAGGAGGGCTGCAGATATCTCTGCGGAATTGTCCGTGATTAAAAGGAAGCGAGGAGTGAAAACCCTGAGAAGCGTCGCTAAAAGGGTGAGAAATTGAAGCGATGGGAAAATCGATTTTCAGTGTAACAGAGGTAAAAATCAGTAATATTTCAGGCCAAGTGGAGTGGCATGAGGTGACTGTGGTGGGAGTGCCTCAGACAAGGCTCTTTGCCAGCCAGAGACAGGGAAACAGAGGAAGGTGGTGGGTGGAGTCCCAGTAGCATCATTGCCTTTGTTCTGGGATCCTGTGCTTCCCAAGGCTGGATCTTGCAGGCTTTCCCTACTGGCTCCTAGGAGATAGGGTCCTGTTACCCACAGAGCTCAGAACAACTGTGGTTGTGTTTGAAATGGGATCTGCGAAGCAGTTTTACGTTAGAGAGCCTCTTAGGAATAAGCCTGAATTTTGTGATGAAAGTCTCTCTGGGGAATGGACTGAGTTCCAGTGTTAGGTTTCAGATCTTGATAGAAAACCACATTTGTTTTTTCTGTATCCCCTCTCTCTTGCAGGGCAGAGCTCTCTAAGATCATGCGCACGAGGGCGAAGGAGATTGAGGTGAAATTGCTTTTGTTTGCCATTCAGAGAACAACCAACTTCGAAGGGCTCCTGGCCAAGCGCTTCTCAGGCTGCACTCTTGCTGATGGCACAGTGGTAAGGGCATTTCTGAAGAGCAGTCCTTTACTCAGCAGCTTTCTCAGGAGAAACAAACCCCCTCACACACAGCTCAGGTAGTGGAGACTACAGAAGGTGTCACCTGCAGCCTCCCCTTGCACTGGGTGTTTGATGTGACTGTAGCTGGAAAAGTGATTTTTGGTTGTGTAGACTGTAGAGAAGATGGCACAGGGCTCACAAGAATAAAAATACAGTGCTTGTGTACTTTTTTTGGTTCTCCTGGGGCCCTGTGCTGTTTGAAGCCACACAGCTCTGGAGAACCATGGAGAGATTATGGTGTGGTAACTGCCTTGTGATGTTTGTTCTCTACGTGTCAGTGACATGTTATAACTAAAAGTCCCCTCTTTTCTTCATTTCTGGTTACCACACATTCCCCACATGGCACTAGCTTTCAGTCCCACATTATTGGGTCACTCTGGCTTGCAGAGACATTGGTAGCTTCTGCTTTGTCTCTTTTGGTGGATTGTGAAGGCAGAACCAAAAGAAAAAACTCGGGGAATATCTCTGGAGCCATCTCTGAGCTTTTCCTGCCTGGAATCTCAGCCCAGAGTTCTGTCAGCCTAGTGCCCTGGGAGCTCAGAGCATGTGTGGCTCAGAAGCCACTGGTTTGAGGTTGGCATCTCTGTCCAGCTGGTGTCTTGAAGCCTACTTGAATGTGATAATTCAGCCTCCAAGGAAAGCCTGCTGGACTCATTTGTCATTTGCTGTGGGTGCTGCTAATTAAAAAAGGAAGTCCTGTAAGGTTTTTCCTCCTGGCTGAATTTAGATCTCTCAAGAATATGGCTTTATTTTTTCTGACAAATTTCAAACAAAATTTGCAGCTTTAATTAAATTGGCTTCGCTGGGTTGTTTTAAGCGAGAAAAACAGAAGGAGGGAGGGTGTGGTTTCAAATGACAGAAAATCCTGTGTTTCCTCCTTTGTGACATGCCTAGAGGCTGTGCCACTCTGGCTGTCATCATCTGCCCTGTTTCATACCCAAAATGAAGGCCACCAGTATAAATAGCTGGCTGGTGAGTGCAGAGGGGGGACAAGCAGTGGCAGCAGCAGTTTGGGGTTTATTGCAGGGCAGAGTTTTGAAGCTGCTGTTGTGGTTTATCCCAGCAGAGACCACACATTTTGGAGTGGGGTTTGGGGGAGTGGAAATGTCACACTGGTCAAAATGGCCCTTCAGGGAGGGTTCAGGCAGCGTGGGTGCAAACAGAGCAGGGGCTGAGGATGGAGTGTGCTGGGGAGGGATGGAGAGGGAGCCAGGATCTGATCACCTCTTCTAGGAGAAGGCAAATTGCTGGGCAATGCTTTGAAGGGCTCAGGAAAGCAAAACGTGGATGCATCTGTGTGCCAGAGGGCACAAAAGTGCCTGTTCTCTAAGGAGCATCCTCTTTTCCAACAGAAGAAGCCAGAAGTGCCACCTCCCTCCACCAACCCCTTTCTGGAGGATGAAACTGGGGCAGAGACAGATGAAATTGTGATCGAGAAAAGTGATACGGACAAAGTAAGTCTTTGAAGTTCTCAGCTGGCAGAGGCAGCCTCTGTCAGAATCTCCAGTGGGGCCTAAGCTTTTCCCATCCCATTGATTTGAAAAGTTTGTTTTCACAGCAATTAATTTAGTGCAGTTTTGATCCTTTGTGCAGCATTCAGGCTCCCAGCACGACCATGCTTTGCTCTGGCTCACTTCACTGAAACCAAAGCAATCTTTATTCCAGTTAATAGTGCAGAGACAATCCTGCCACGTGAGAGTGACTTGGATTCTGTTCTAGCCTGTACAGCAACAGCTCAAATGTAACTACAGGATTTCTGTCAAAGCAAGATGAAATAGCTGTTTGGGTTTTCAGATCCCCAAAGAAGCTCCTCTACAAACAGTTGCAATTCATATTTTGCCCTGTCAGCCAAGGAAACTGTCTGGAGTCACCAGGCAACTCGTTGAACTTTCAAGTGTCAGCTTTAGATTTTCACTCCAGATAAATCACTTCTGGGATTTTTATCTTTACAGTGCTTTTCATCCACTACCTCTGCAAAGCAGGCAACACCTAACTGCTTGTACAAGCACAGGGCTTCCAAAGCCCTCTGCAAACATTAAAGGGTGAATGGTAAATGCAATTGTTTTAATTGGCACCGCTATCAAAAGCTGTATTCTTTACACAGCAGAAGGATGTTTTTTAAATGTTCAATTGTGAGTTATTTGAGGCTGATATTCTCTCCTGATTTAGGGGGTTTACAGCCCTGTAAATGGGCTATGTACAGGTGTATCCTGATGGGTGACCAGGGCCTCAGGACCTGCTCAAATCCATGCCCCTGGGGAGATGAGGAGATGGTAGCTGTCCACCAGCACAGTCTGGTGCACTGCATCCCCTCCAGATTTTCACATGAGCAGGGCAACCCTCTGCCTTCATCCACAGCCAAAGTCCTGAAACACAATGATTGAAGCAAAGTTTTGCTCTTTTCATTAAAATCCAGCTTGGACAGTTGATACTGGGTGGATTTTATCAGTGAGACAGAGATTGGGAAATTGAGGAGACACATCTGATGCATTTTTTGGGAAGAGCTTGCTTTCCAGTATCTCATGGCTGGAAGGTTGGCTTTGATGTGCAGTTTTGGGATGAGAGGACATCCTTGGAGAACTCAGTGGTGTTCAGAGGCAGGTGAAGAGATAATTGCAACAATTAGGGCTGGGTTTATTGAACAGCAGAATGCAGCAGCTCAGGAGCTTCTGAGAGAGGAACTGCTGTGCTCCCTGTGGCTGTTGTGGAGCCATCCATGGAGATATCCCTGGAAATGCTGTTGGTGCTGAGGTTACCCTCTCCTCTTGGGAATGCCCTGTGCCAGTGTCACAGTGCTGGGCTCCAAGATTTCAGTGTCACAGTGCCAGCAGCTGCTGGGTAGTGCTGAGAGTCTGGAAGTGCTGCAAGTCTCATCTTCTGCTGTCACTGCATGAAGAGGGGAAGGGACACAAAGAGTTGAAGGGTTTTCAGTGGAAGAGCCCTTCCAAGACACCAGTCCTGAGAATTCAAGACACTTTGGGAATCTAAGAGGGAGCACAAGAATTTGGGGGGGGGGGGGGGAATCCATGCTAAAAAAGCACCTCTTTTGGTAATCCTAGCAGTTGGATTTAATCTGTTTACTTTGGATAGTAATGAAAGGAAACTGGGCCAGCTGCAGACCTCCTTACTGTGACAACAGTAACCTTTTATTATTTCCATCAAACTCAAGGAGGAAATAGCTTAAACATCTGCAGCTTTTTGGACAGGGTTGCACACTCAGAAATACAGCTTCAGTGCTACTGGTAAAAGATTTAGTATTCCCTCCACCAGCCACGCTGGGAGCAGCGTGATGCAGAGACACACAGAGAGCCAGGCCTGCTTCAGGAGCTGGCTCTTCCAACCTGGTGAATGGTAAACATGGTGAATCTGCAGCCTTGTGCTGGCACTGCCATCCCAGGACTTGGCAGCTGGGAGGTTTCTGTGATTCCCAGCCATTGTTTTCCTCCCAGCTCCAGTGAGTGTGTGCATCCGGCAGAAACGGGCACTGGCAGAGGGATTTGGGTGGAGGATGCCCAGTAATGGTTCTGTCTCAAGGCTGTTAAAACTTACATTCTGTTCTTGGTGATGCCAGGCTCACAGAGGTGGTCTGGCCTCCATAAAACCATTTCCTCACTTTAGGTTTGCAGCCATAAGCTGGGATTCATCATTTGGGGCTGAATTATTGCTGAGAAATGTTTGCCTTGTCACTCTCTGATAGTTCTGCCACATTCTTAGTGCCACCTCCTCTGTTGTTTAGGAGAGAAAGTCCTTTAGGCTCTCTCCTTTTGCTTCTTCTGTTTGGCTTTTCTTGCACTAAAAAAAAAAAAAATTCAGCTGGAAAAATTCATTTCTTCATTGGCTGGGAGCTGATCTTGGCTTTTTGTGGAGAGAGAAGCAAGAATTCCATTCCAGAGCCACTGCAGCCCTCTTTGCTGCCAGTGAAAAGTTGTTGGTTTGCTGGGAAGCAACAAGAGAAATTACCTATCAGTAAAAATTAATAACCATCTAGCTGTAGGGCAAAAAGGAGCTTAAAGGCCCTGCCCAGCCTGGTACTTAAACATGCACAAATTTAGGTGTTTGAGTAGTCCCAGTGGCTTTGGTGAGCTGAGCTTGGCCATGGTTAGAGTGCAGCACTAAACTGAAATGAGGGTAAATAGGATGGCTCCCAAATGTGCTTAATGCTCTAAATGTGATTTAAAAATAGAAATCTTTGCATCCCCAGAAACAAGTTTCACAGTGAAAGCAGGCCTGTAGTGTTGCCTGTGTAATTCTGGCTCCTTCAGTAATTACATGCTGTTTATCTAAATAAAATTCATTCAGATGAAGCCTGTAACTTTGAGTTATTACCCTTGATATTCCAAAATGTAAGAATTCTTCAATCTTGCTTCCAAAGAACTGCTACATTTGATTTCAGAGGGGACTAGTGGAGCCTTGTGACTGCTTGAAGGATTCAGGGAGGTTTTATTTGCAAACTGCATTAAGATTCTTCAGCTGAAATCTGTTAGCCTTCTCTTTAAGGCTAAGAGTATTTTACAAGTGGAAAGATAATTCCTTGGATTGCTAACAGCTCCCTAAGAAGGAGGGAAGACTTGGATATAATGACATTTATATGCTTCGATAATTTGACAGCAAATTTCTGCGTTGCAATATCTCTGAAGATTTATATCCTTCTGTGCATTGCTGTTTTCTTCAAGGTCTTACAGGGCACATTTGAACCAACACTCTAAACCTTTTCTTGCAGCCAAAGAAGCCAAAGGTCCCTGATAATCCTTTCCATGGCATTGTTTCCAAGTGCTTTGAGCCTCACCTTTATGTGTATATCGAGTCCCAGGACAAGTGAGTAGCCAGCCTGAGTTTTGGGGTTTGTTTGCTTCTGGATGTGTTGGGTTGTACTGGATTCTGCACTCAAGCTGCAGGAAGGTAATTTATTGAAGCTCTGCTGCCTGATTTCATCAGGAACAGTGATTGTGGTTTGAGAAACTTTGAGTGGGACCTTTGCTTGGACAAAATGAGTGTTCAGAGGGCCGTGGAGGTTGGTTTTGTGTGTAATTGCAGAGGGCTGCAGGAGTGGTGCCCGCTGCCTTTCTGGAGAAGAGGCTTCATATTCCTGAAATTGCTTCTGTTGCCTCTGCAATTCCCACTGCAGACATGTGTCTTTCTTTCATCTCGTGTCTTCCACAAATAACAGGGTTGGGTTTTCTGTAAAATACACATGTGGCTTCGTGGCAGAGGAGTTGCAAGATTCGCTTTGTAGAAATAAGTTATTTGAGATCCTTAGATGAAAGCTGCTGTAGATGAGCTGGCTGTAAGATAACATTATCATTGCTCACAGATTGGGACTTTGTCAGGCCCTTTAATCCCTGGCACCCTTCTTCATCTTCCACTTTGACTTGCAGCAAAACAACTCGAATGAAATGAGTTTTCAGAGCTCTCACCACACTTTCTTGTGCACCTCGATTCACACCGGGGTTTAAGTAACATTTCAGTAACAGCTGCAGTGCTGCCTGGGAGAGGAGATAGTTGAAAAATGTTCAATTTAGTCTTTTAGCACAGATTAATGCCTGGAAAGGAGAAGGAGGTGCCTGCTTCATGTATCTCATCTCTGTGTGCTCTTCTATCTTGCAAGGCTTTACACATGAGAGGGTGTGTAACTCCAGGCTGGTAGTGTCCTGATTTTGTCCAAACTCCATGATAACCATCTTGAAAAAGCTTTTCCATGTCCCATCAACTTTTTATGCTTAAAAAAAAAAATCATTGAAGAGCTGAAACCTTGCACAGTGGTGTGTCCTGCTGGGTTTAGGTTCCACTCTGCAGTCTAACAAAGGGAAACTGATATTTCCCCCTTGCCCTCAGCCAACTGAGCACAGACTTGTTTGAGTATTTCTTCCCTTCTCACTGGGGGCCATTTTAATCCCCATTTTGGTAATTCTACCCCACTGTGCTCCTAGCCCCTTCAGTTGCCTTTTTTTTTCTCCTTTTCCTTTACAATCTCGAGATGTTTTATATTAGCTTTATAGCCACAGGCTGCAGGGAGTTCAAAGAAGAACTGCCACAGTATTCCCCATGCTGCCCCTGACTGCCAAAAATTGCTTTCCTTCATGGTTTTCTCTCCTCTTCTTCCTTTGATTGAACTTTTTGAGGAATCTGTTGCCGATGTCTGAAAATGAGATGTTGCTTAGATCATTAAGTGTATGTTTGAGCTCTGAACACTGAGAGTAGCATGTTAGTTTTGTTCATCATTGCCTTAAATCTGTGGCAGAAAAAAGCCTGGACATTTTCTGCCAAAAAATTGTTTCCATACCCGTGTAAAGAAACACGGTGCCAAAATCTGTAGCAGTTTAAGAGGAGACACCTGAAAAAAAGAGTTTAAAGATGCTGCTCTGCACCCTCAGCTGCAGAGTAAATATCAGATTTCTGAACAGCAAAGCAGATTTCATTCCTGCCCCTCTGGGATGTGCATCTTTAGCTCTCCTTTGTGGTCAGCTGGAGCAGCAGGAGCACACAGACGTGAGCTGAGCTGTTCTGCTGGAGAGAAGGAAGAGCTCTGTCAGGGCTGCAGGGCTGAGAGTGTGCAGAGCCCTCCTCAAATCTGCTCAAAGACACGTCTGAGTCGAGAGTGCTTGGAAAACTGGCACTTTGTGCTGTGTGTTTGCAGCCTCAGCAGCAGAGGGGCTTCCAAAATCTCCAGTGCATGGAAACTGCTGTGCAGTGGCCTGGGTGTCTCAGTGCCACTGCCCTTCCTCAGTGCCCAGCACTGCTCACATCACTGGGCAGAGCCAGTTTCCTGAGCACCCTGTTCTTCTCTGGTGCTGCTCAGGAGTTCCTGGTTCCTCTCGTGATTGCCAGAGGTGCACAACAACCCTGAATAGGTTGAGTGAAAGAAAAAAAAAAAAAATGGAAGAGGAATGCAGGAATGAAAAGAACCAGAATAGAATTCCCTTTATGTGATTTCATTTCATACTTTCTCTTGGTTAGATTTGGCGAGTTCTCTCTCCCAATAAATATGCTACTGTTAGGAAATACCACATCTGCACTACCAGAGAATTTTCTTGGAGCTTTTCCGCAGAGTCTGTGGAGAAAATACTCATTTTCTGTAGCTCTCCTGCCTTCATGTTTCATCTCCCAGCAGCTTTTCCTGCCAGGCTCTCTGTGCTCCCATTGTACCACACAAAGATTCGTGGATTTTTTATCGTATTTGGGCCAGCTGAGATTAATGTGGAAGCTTGCCATCAACCAAGGTGTGCATTAATGATGTATTAGTTCTCTTAGTGCCCAATATCCTGATGTTTTGCTTGCTGAAATAGGAGCAGTTCCATAGCCTGGTTTGATGGGCAGTTTTACCCAGGTTGGGATCAGAACAAGCGTGAAGCCCCAGCACTGCTCTCCCAGCTCTTCAGAACAGCTGCATTTTCTCCTGCACCCCAGTTGACAAGACCTTGGGGGACCAGGAAAATGCAGATCCATTTCACTTCTCCCCAGAGAAGAGGAGAACATGTGGGCTAAACATAAAGAAACAAAAGCCATTGACATTCCTGACCGTGTCTTGAGACTGAGAGGAGGCAAAAAAAAAAAAAATCAAGTGGCTGGTGACTGCTAAGAAAGCTCCACTTTGTTGCCCAGCTGGAGCCAAGCACAGATGCAGAGGTGGAGATGCAGCTGTCGGATTTGACAAGGAGTGAGCCACGTCCACTTTCCTTGAGGAGCTGCAGGGATCTGCAGCCTGCAGCACGTGGGAGCCCTCCTGCAGCAGCCATCTGTTTGGCTCTGCTACAGCTACAGAGGGAGGTAAATTCTGCTTCTCTGTGGCCCAACACAATCAATGCTTTGCTTCAGCCTTCGATTGCTCCTGCCAGTGTGGAGATTTATCACATCAGTGGAGCAGCCTGATGTTTTTACAGTGCTTGTAACACGGCCGAGGAGCTTTGTGTGTGGAATCAGAGCTGTGTGCAGTGCTCAAGCAATAGGCATGGAAAAAGGGGCTACTTGTCTTTGCAACAGCCTGGCTAAAGCCAATGAGTGTTGCTCCGTGATTTAGAGTCCTGATAATCCAAGCACATTTCTGTAGGTAAGTTTGGCCCAGCAGAACACCCACAGAAGGAGCTCATCCATTCTGAGGCAGCAACCTCTAAGTTTATCAGGGAAGAGACCTGTGGGTTCTCTGGTAAACTGGAATCAGAGGGGTTTTCTCTCTCACAAGAGGGAAGGCAAAAAGGGATAGAAACTGGGGGGAAGTTGTCATTGTTGGCAGGTTTTCACTGGCAGAGGTAAGTGAGGATGTGCTGCAGAGTCTCAGCCATTCTCCTGAAGATTTGGCTTTCTCCTTAGGATCCCTGGATCACAGCACAGCCATTACACCCTCGAAGGGGTGAAGGTTGTGCCACGGGAAGGGGAGAGCTGCGGGAAGATCGTATTCAAAACAGGAATATAAAATCCAGGAACTCCTTTTGGTCAGCAGAGTACCTCTCTCTCATCTGAAAGGCCTATCTATTTCCCAAAAGCCAAACTTCCTTGAGGAAAGGCTGTGTGAGTGTGTCTGGGGGAGGAGGTTTATTGCTGGAATTCATCTGGCAAAGGTTATTCCATGGAGCTGAGCTCCGGTGTCAGGAGAGCTGGGCTTGGTCTCAGACACGGATGTGCTGCCTCTGGAGGAGTAGGACCAGAGGAACTCCCCAAGATCAGAAGATTCTCTGGTTCTGTGTTGATGGCTCTGGCCCTCTGCCATACTCAAAAAGCCTTTTTTTCCTGGTGAAAGGATGGAGTGAAGTTTATTGTTGCCTAAAGACCGAAATATTTGAGTAAGGACCAGGCTGTAATGAATCACTGGAGACAATAAGAGAGCTTTTTGTGCTTTTAAAAAGAGCCTAAGTAGGAAGTGCACTTTGTGCTCGTGCTAAATAAAACTTCTTTAAAGGATGTGTGAAGTTGTGCAAAACCAGGTGGTATCCAAATGGGACCAAGAAATGGCAAATGGCACACCATTTTGAGCACATCCCTTTAAAATCCATATTCCCTGAGGTCTTCTCCGGAGGCCGCTGGGATGGGAAGCCTGACTGTTCCTTTTCCTGCTGCCAGGAATGAAACTTGAGCACAGGCTTTATGCACTTGCATCAAATGTGCTGAACCGAGTCCTGGCAGACCTGGGGAGCTTTTATGTGTGGCTGGAGAACAGATTTGAAGCTGCCACTAAAACTCCTGAGCACAAAAGGTTCGGGGCTGTGGAATTGTGTGAGCTTTGTGCTGGGAACGTGGAGATAAGAAAGGGCTGGGGATACCCAGCTGATAAAACCTGAACTTGTGTCACGAGACAGGGCATCTCACTGTAAGCATTATTCCCTCTTTCCACTCCAATTCCTCCCTCAACAGACTCAAATATCTTGTTGTTCCCCACCTCAGAAACCTGGGTGAGCTGATTGACAGGTTTGTGGCTGACTTCAAGGCTCAGGGTCCCCCCAAGCCCAACGTGGATGAAGGAGGAGCCGTCCTGCCCAGCTGTGCTGACCTCTTTGTGTACTACAAGAAGTGCATGGTGCAGTGCTCCCAGCTCAGCACTGGTGAGCCCATGATAGCCCTGACCACCATCTTCCAGAAGTACCTGCGGGAATACGCCTGGAAAATTCTCTCTGGAAACCTGCCCAAGTGAGTTTGGCTTCCCCGGTGCTGCAGACATTGCACTGAGGAGCAGATGATTTGTAAAGATAATTAATAAATACATCCTGGTGAAGGCTTGTTTCCCTGTCAAACACCCCAGGTAGCAGCAGTATCACTCCATTGACTTTGTGGTTTTCTCCAAAGTTCAGTTTCTTGCACTGAGGAAAAAGCAGGAGAGCAAATGGGCAGTCACACGTTGTTTTTCTTTCAAGGGCCCCTGGAGAATAGCTTCATATTTGGCTTTGATTAGCAGCCAGATTTGCAGTTTCTTGAAGTTCCTTTTGAAATGCCAGCCCAAGTCTCTTCAGAGAGGCCTGGCTTTCAGAATTGCTACTTGGGTAGCCAATTCACACTATGATTCTCAGCTGCCTTAGCCCAGCATCATCTATATGGTAATTTATAATGAAGGTGATTTATTTCTGTGATGCTGAAGTGCTTACCTGTACCTCCCTCTGCTCTGGAACATCTTCTCTCTGTATAAATAAGATAGTAGATGTAAATCCAGTGAAAGTAAAGGAAATAATGAGTTTACACCAATATGTGTCAGTGTATGGGCTAAAGGTGCTCCTGAGATGTTGCCAAAACTCCACTGCCGATAATTTTGTTTGCTCTGTACCATCTTCATTTTGTTTCCTTTGTAAACCTGGGAGCAGCAGAAATGACTTTCTGAAACCAGTGAAGTCTTTCACAGATGGAAGGGGGAGAGGGTTCCATCCAGACAAGTGGAAAGATAAATTTAATGTGTGTTCTCCATCAGACCTCTCTTGCATTCTTTATCCACATTTTTTTGAGTGCTCCATTTTTGCTGTCCAAGATAAATATCACTGTCCTATTTTTTTTTTAATGGATTTGGATTTTTAAGAGTTGAGAGGTAGGGAATTTCCTGCCTCTAAACTGCTCTGAGTCTTTCTTTGTTGATACATGAACGTTGATCACTGGAAGACAGTGGAGGGGGAGGCACATCCTCTATAATTTACTTTGTTGATACCATCAGCTTTTAAAAGAGGTTGCCAAAGTCTCAAATACATGTGAACAGCTGTTTAATGCTGCGAAGATAAATATGACAAGTTTCCTGATAGTTCTGAGATCCTTCTGTAATCTTTAATTAGATTTTGAATAACTGGCAGTGAAGGTGAAGCTACCTGGGGAAGGCTGTGTTCCACTTGCATCCTAATCTATTTTCTTGTCAATGAGTGAGTTGTCCTTTGCTTGAAGACCTGGTACAAAGCTCTTTGTAAAAGGAATTCCTTCACCAAAAGAGCAGTTGTGGGTTTGATGTCCTGTGTTGCACAGGGTGTTGGGCTTTGTGGTCATAAATCCTTTTTATGGCATTAAAATCCAGCACTGGTTTTGCACTCTGTGTGTACACCCAAAAACCTCATGGGTTTTATCTGTTGGTTTGTTTTGTTTTTTTTTTCCAAGGACAACCAGCAGCAGTGGTGGGCTCACCATCACAAGTTTGCTGAAAGAAAAGGAAGGCTCTGAAGTGGCAAAGTTTACTTTAGAAGAGCTCTGCCTCATTTGCAGCATCCTGAGTACTGCAGAGTATTGCCTGGCCACCACCCAGCAGGTGAGTTTTCCTCTGAGGGGGCACCCAGCCCCTCTTCTGTGCTGCTGGGGAGACTGGGAAAGCCAAAAGTACTAAAATATCCATTGATTATTGAGCTCTACATTATTCAATCTATTTCAAAGAAAGAAAAGTATTGATTTTGCTGTTTCTACCCGAGAAAAGTAATTTGCTTGTAGTCCTGCTTTGCAGCATCAGTTTTGGGTTCAGTCCTTTTCTACTTGTTACGTAATTTGTTTTGGATTGGGGACCACATTTTTTTTTTTTAAAAAGACTCTTGGTTCATGATCTCCCCTTCATAAATACAAGCACAACAATAATTCAAAATACTTTTGGGAAAATACTTGCATGAAATATTGGGGCAATGCAGAGTGGAGAGAGGAGGAATTTATGCTGATGTGATTTGCAGCCGCGCTGCTCGTTACATTCAGGTGCTTCCAAAATGCCATAGGTCAGGAATGAGCTGTGATGTTTGGCTGTATCCAAGCCTCTCCACCACTAGGTCTGGCAAACCTCCTCCTCCTCTGCAGTTTGGGCACAGGCAGAGTGTTGAGAAACATCTTTATTAGCAGGACAGATGCCACAGTGCTAAGCTAGTACGGTAGCATGTCATGCTAGAGTTACATATTTGACCTTGGAGCTTTAATTCTTTGAGGACGTGGAGCCACCATGGCCCATCCTGGCAGATCAACGGGTCTGAGATGCCAAGAAAGAAAGATTTCCAGTGTCACTGGATGAGTTTTGGATGTAGTTTGGTCACAGATTAAGTTTTAAGAAGCTGACCTTTGCAGGGCATAAGTTTTCAAGAATGATTATTTCGAGTTAGAAACCTGATCTCCCTGTTGCTTGTTTTGTTTCCCAACAGTTGGAAGAGAAACTCAAAGAAAAAGTGGATGCAAGCCTAATGGAGAGAATCAACCTGACAGGAGAGATGGACACTTTCAGCATGTATGTTCTCCTCCCACAATTATCAAACATCTCCTTTTGTCAGCCAGATGGTGCTGGAGTTATAACAATCCCCAGATCCCAGGATCCACCCGGATCCACAGCCTGGGCACAGGCATTTCCCTGGTGAGGGAATGGTATCCCCTGGCTGCTCCAAGAGCAGCACTAGCACAGGCTTTAGCTGCTCCCCGTGGTCCAAGCCAAAGGAGCAAGAGCACTGGAAAAGGGAAAGGAAATAGTGAGTTTCCATTTGAAACATCATTTGCATCTTGGCAGCTCTGCGAGGTGGCTGTTACATTTCAAGAAAGGAAGCTATTTCAGTACATTCCTTCCTGCTTTAACTTCCCCCTGTTAATCAGCAGCCTTGTCAGTATGATCAAACCCCATTTCAGATGACATAAAAGACTGATCCAATCTTATATTTGGGGATTATAATTGAGAGAAGATTATCATTCATTAAAATAACTTTTCATGTAACGGTGCTAAAAATATTCTGCTCTAACATCCTTTCCTCTCCACCCCTGACAGACAGATTGAATATTGTTTTTGAGACAAGAAAATTGAGGCAAAAGTTGTTTTGCCTCATATCAGACGAAAGAAAATCTTGGCAAGACTGGGAAAATAATCCCTATCACCAGCTCCCCCTCTCCCTAAAACTAAGATTCAGCCCAGATAGCAGTAAGATATTTTTTTCAGAAGACTTCCTTCCTGTGACTCCTCTCCTGCTGCAGTGGACAGGATCCCACTGAATCTCCATCCAGCTCTTTCACATGGTCTCAGGCTCCATTCCAGGCTGCAGAGACTCCCTTCCCTTCAGGCTCTTCTCAGACCTTTTTAAGAGTGAATCCCTGCCTGAAATCCAGGGTTGCTGTGTCCACTCAGCCAAAGCAAGCAAGGTTAGCAGGGAAGGAGAAATAAAATGTGCCACATGGTGGGATTTTCTTAACATGGACAAGTGGAGGGTGACTTTTGCCAGCAGGAAGCAGCAACCTCGAGCCACTGCTTGGTCTCCACAGTGGCTTCTTCACAAGGTTCTTGGTCCCAGGCAGCCAATATGAAGTGTTTTGCAAGTTGTTTAATGTATAGTTCACTTTTGCTGTTTTGGACAGCTTTAAAGTCCAACTGACAGGGCTGATATATCTTGTAACAAAGGCTTTTAATTGACTTTCATTCTGTTCCCAGTTGAGGGCTTTGTCCAGCCTTCTGTCAGTGTAAGTCAGAGCTATAAACCTCGCTGGCGTTCACTCTTTCAGCATCTAACAAGTTGTTTCTTCTGGGATTTGATGTCTTGTTAGGCACAGTCATAAAATAAGTGATAAAATGCTCTTTATGCACCCTGGGAAGTGTTTCTTCTTTCAGAGAAAGGTGAGTGCAGAACCACCCCAAATGTGTAGAAAAGCAAGGTTTTATCCCTGGGGTGACAAAGCAATTTCTTTAGGAAAGTTGGAGAAATTATGGGAACTTCTTCTTGGTGTTTAACAAAAGAAAAAATATTGTAACATCAATCCAAAAGTCCATCTTTTCCCTGTTGATCTGTTGTGAGATTATGGGCAGCATTCAGAGAACCCCTGAAGTATTGGGCTCACTGTGGTGAGAACTTGCTGTACTGCTCCTTTATGGCCTCAGCTTCCCAATCCATCCCTTCTGTGCATGTCAGGGGTTGTGTGAGGAGTCACTCACTGCTTTGTGCTGCCTGTGGTGAGGATTTGAAGTGTTTTCCTGCAGCACCAGGCTCCAAACCCTCTTGCCATGTCATGATGTTTTGTGTTCCCAACACACACTTCCCTCTGCGCCGCCGTCCCTCCACAGCAGGTGTTTATCTTGGAAGTGCAGACAAATGGGTTTCTCTCCCTGTTTGCAAACTTGTGGCTTTCAGGTGAGAGCCTGCACTCAGTGACCCAGCTTCTGCCAGACCCCTGAGTGTGGGCACACAAAGTGATGGAGTCACTTTGCATCCACCCAGAGTTTTGTGTTTCTCTTTGGTGTTGAACCACAGCTCTTCCCTCCCAGTCAGTGGCAGCAGGTGCCCTGCAGGAGTCAGCTGTGCCCACGGCGTGGTTATTTCAGTCTGGCTCCCTTGGCCTGGTGGAATCCCCCAGGGAGTGGATTCTGTAGTGCCCAGCAGAAGCAGAGGCACCAGCAGAAACAGTCACGGGCTTTTTTTATCCCAATGCGAGTTTTAGATCGTGTAACTTGAAGCCTGGAATCACTTCATCTCCCATACTAATTTTTCCAACTAATTTTGGATGAGTTTGCCTTTACAAACAAATTAATTGCTTCGAAGGAAGTTTTTTACTTTGCACCCTGTTCCAGACTTTATATGCTGGAGCTGTAGGAAAGGGAACCTTTCTGGGTTGTGGTGAAGAACAAAACCCAGGTCAGAATTAAGTGTGGGTGACACCAGATCTCAGTGAGAAGGTGGACACTTAGAAATATTTTGAACAGTGACCCCCAGAGTAGCATCCAGAACCCCACAAAGACAATGAGGGGGAGGAAAGATGGTTTGAAGGAAGCATTGCTCAGATTTCTCACAGTCCTGTGATTCTCATCTGTGCTACCATCATGAGAAACAGCAAAAGTAAAATCCACTTCTTACAAATATAATCCTGGGGTTGTAAACACGCGTCTGTGGCAGATTTAAAGTTGCCACTGTTTTTAAAAACTGTGCTTAGTGAAACAGAATCAGGTATTGCTGCTAGCAGAAGCTGTCTGCAGTGGGAATGCTGGTTCTGTGCCCCTGAGGGGGGTCAGAGCTGCTGCAGGCAGAGTTTCTCAGCTCTTGTTTTAGGATCAGTTGCACCTTTATGCACATCATAACGTGGTGGCCTTAAATATGGCTCTAAGCAATATCATGCTGTTAAAAAAAAAAAACCTAAGGGGGGAGGGAGGGAAATGTGTTTGACTAATGTGTCCTTTAGTCTGGTATATGTCTCAGGAACTCAAACAATGGATGGCGGCAGTCCTAGACATAGTGTAAATAAGACATCTGCCTTCATCTTCACACACGGGAGACACAGAACTCATGCAGATGTCATTTTTAAAACCCTCTCTGCAAGTTCCTGTGAGCAGTAGAATATTGACTGTGAATAAATGGAGGGATGATAAAATGTTGGTGTTAGGCAGACTGGATTAAATTTGAAGCCGAATCCTAGTCTGGGCTTGATACTTGGAGATTTCTCTTCTTCATCTGCTACCTTTGATCCCCAGCCCCTGATTTGTATTAAAACAGAGAAAGGTCAACTGTAAAAACATCCTCTCTCCACTGTAGCCCGTTGTGCAGCTCCCTGCAGAATTTCCCAGCCTCTCCTCAGTACGAGTTGTAGCCACGTGCATTCACATCATAGTGCTACTGTCAGCCAGTAGAGGATTTTCCTCCTCTCACAGTCAAATGCTCCAGTTCTGGCACTCTGTCACTCAGTGTGATTCTAAAACTCATGCTTGATTCTTTCTTTTTTTTTTTTTTTTTTCCCTTTTGCAGTGTGATCTCCAACAGCATCCAGCTGTTAGTGCAGGACCTGGATGCAGCCTGTGACCCTGCCCTGACTGCTATGAGCAAGGTAGGGGTGGATTTTCAGGAAGAGGTCACCTTAAGATCCATGTGGAGTTCTTGTGTGCTTTGATTGCTTGATTTCCCTATTGATATATCCTTTTACTCTGCTTTGAGACTTAGCCACACATTGATTTTATTGTCTTAATTCATAGAGCAGCAATTGCTGTATTTATAAATACATCCCTCACTCCAAACCCTCTTATTATTCAGATTAGAGCTTCCAGGCTTTTTGCAGCACATTAAAACCTACAGACAATGAAATACATTCAGTGAGTACTCAAGGCTTTCTCTTTCTACTCCCAATGCCATTGAGAGCATTTAAAATTGGGAAAACTTTTGTTAACATTGAAATTTCAAATACACCTTCACAGTTTGCTCTCCCCTTTGTCTTCTTTGGCAGGGAGTTTTACCAGCCTGCTTGTTTGGGGCTCTTAAATGGAGGTACTCAAACTGAGGTGATGTGGAATTGAGATTGAGCCTTATTGCTTCTGTGATCCTCTCAAGGACATATGGAGCCATTCCTGGAGAGGCCCCTATGGCTGGAGCTTAAGGATTTTGTTGCAGTTACACTGCTGGCTTTTATATGTTTGAAATGCAGGGCTGTGTTTTCTTGCCAAAGTATTGTGAAAACCCAGACTGCTTTAGACAGAGGTGAAGACAACAAAAGTGGATTGAACTATTTTTTTTTTAATTAGAAATATTAAACATAGAGCTCCATTTTTGTAGGATCAACACGCTGTCTCGCTGCCATGAATTTTAATAGCCTTCTGCTTTATGATGTATTCCAGCTGTAACCAGCCCCGCCACCCCCAGCTAATATTTGAAGTGGAATGCAGCTGGTAATAGAGCTTGTACAGGTTCCAAATGGAAAGAGGATTTTCTTGCCCAGTAAAATAACACCACTAGGAAGGGCTCGGCACTTCAGGTGTTGCCTGTGTGCTGTGGCAGTCCCTCAGATCTCCTGAACCTACAGAGTACAGTAATATTTGAATCACTTAGGCTCTGGCTGTTTATACCCAAGTAAACCACAACCTTGAGAAAGCAGCAGCTGGTAGGCCATTTATTTTTGTCTTTGGAACCCTGGTAAAATGCAGCACATGTGATGGGACTGATGATATATAAACAAGTTTAAGTGTTATGAAATTAGCTAAATAAATACTTGTCACTTGTGCACACAGTCCACTATTTGCATCAGACAGAGTCGCTTTTATGTGATTTTTATTAGACCTGGATTTGGTGCAAGAGGGTTTTTTCCTTCACCCTCCTCCTCCTTTTCCTTCAGGGCTGGGTTATTACTCTGACACTTGAATAAGAAATGCATGTAATTATTTAAACACAGAGTTAGTATTTGGAAATGTAAAATTTCAGCCTATATTAAAGATTGTGTGGCTGATCCATTCCAATTTTGCTCTCACAAGACCCATACTCCATTAGGGCTCTTCCTTTGTTTAGCTTCTTTTCATTTACTTCACTCTGGTGTCCTCCAGGATTGAACATTCCCAGTCCTTTGTTGGAGTCTGGCTTTGGGGGTTTTTTTCTTTGCAAAAAATGTTCAGGAACTTTTCATAGAGGTAAATTATGAAATGCTTAAACCTCTCAATCCACTTTGGCTGCAGGCCACGTTGAGAGATTTAACACAGAAAACAGCATCAGGAATATTGCTTTCAGCTGGGAATGCTGCTCAGTTTCCACGATTCTTTACTTTGTGTGTTCTGAAAGAAATGGTAAATGCCAAGAAGGCCCCATATTACAAAATTTGTAGGTGATAATCCTTACTCAGACTTTACAGCAGGTGTAGAATGATTAAACGTGGCTGCTGGGATGTGGGTGGGAGGGGAATTCGCCCCAAAGCCCCTGTTGTGATATTCTGGATAACAAAGAACTGTTAATGTGTTTGTACTGATCTGTAGCAGCCACTTCCATTGCCTGGTGTGCTTCCTTTTTAATCTCTGGGATGAGGGAGCTGCTCATCTGCACGGGATATTTTTGCCCCAATTAAGTTTATGGATTGCACTGGATGAGGCTTGATTTACTTGCTGAATTAAGCATCGATTTATATGTAAAACTGTGCCTGTAAAGTGTGGCTGGGGGACATTTTAGTGCCTTCCCTTCGATCTCTTGCTGGCTTTTTACATTTTCCTAAAACCTTTTGGCACAGCTGCAATTCCCTGTGTCCTCACAGCCGAGTGGACAACAGCGAGCGCCTGAACGCGGGGCTTTAATCATTTCTCCACTCCACAAAGGGAAAACCCCGAGAGCAGAGCAATCAGAGCTGCCAGCTGCTAATTAAAAGCCCCCAGGAGAGCATTTCAGCCCTGGAACGCTGTGCAGAGTGTGACAGCACAGAGCCCATGTCCCCAAACGTGGGGCCAGTGGCATTATCTCCTCCCAGCAGCTCCCAGCCCTTCCTGCAGGAGCAGCTCCAGGTCAAGGCAGCAGGTGCCCAGTCTGGAGCCTGCAAGGAGAAGCTGCCAGTGGGATGCTGCTGGGAATGGGGAGAATTGGAGATTCACTCATCCTCTGCTCAATCACAAAGCAGCCCCTTTGCTGGAGACCCAGGGCTGGACACAGAGGAGGGACCTGGTGGCTCTTTGGGGACACAGGAGCACTCTTGAGGCCCAAGAGGCAGCACAGCTCTTGTGAAGTGCCAAATCACCCCGGTTTTGCTCAGGGTTTCTCTTTCCTCCTGCCTATTTTAACCTAAACCCTGTGTTTTGTTGTGAGAAGCAGAAGGTAGCACCAGGTGTCCCAACCTTTGCAGTCACCAGCCCGTGTCCTCCCAGCCTGCAGGTGCCTTTGGGCTTCTCCCTTTCAGTGAAATCTCACTGCTCCTTGGACTCATTTCCAGCTTGTGTATGTAAACTATGTGGATATCCCAAGAAAAACATAGGACAAGGGGAAAAAGAGGAATAAATTTAAAACGACAGGAACAAAGCTTTACCAGCAGAGTTGGGCTCATATTTCTTTTGATGACTTTTCAGTATGTGTGCTATTCCTTTCTCTGCAGCTACTGGGTGTTTTTTTTCGGGTGAAACACACCCACATCCACACACACACACATACAAAAGGGCTATTTTTGCTGTTCATGCTTTAAAGGTTTGGTTGTAAAGTATTGCTTTTGGAATGATGACCAACAAAATGAAAAAGCTACTGTTTCATTGTTGGTGCAATAATTCAGCTCAGCAGTCCCTTCCCACTTTCTGGCCTCTCCCACTCCGTGGGGATGGTGTGTTTGTTGGGTGAGGATTGCTCTGTCAAGAAGGGAATGTGTGAATCCATCAGGGAGAAAGGCACAGAGTATTTTGTTTGGATAAGACCAGCACCATGAGGAGTAGAAAATCAGGTGACCAGAGGCAGGACTTGAGGGAACAGCTGGAGCTGTGTTAGGGAGAGTTAGGGTTGGATATCAGGGAAAGGTTTCCCCAGAAGGTGCTCAGGCACTGCCCAGGGAATGGGCACTGCCCCAAGGCTGTCAGAGCTCCAGGAATGTTTGGACAATGCTCCCAGGGATGCCCAGGGTGGGATTGTTTGGGGTCTGTGCAGGGCCAGGAGTTGAAGTCGATGATCCTTGTGCATCCCTTCCAAATCAGGATATTCTGTGATTCTACAAAAACCTGTGGAGCAGGTGATGAGAGAGATCCCTTCCAGCCACCCAGCTGATGTGAGATCAGCAGGCTGGGGGTTGGTTTGTTTGGTTTAAATAAAGGCAGCTTTAGTGGGACATGTGTAGACTCAGACACTGTGGTTTTGCAAAGAATTTGGCTTCTCTTTCCCACTAAGTCACTTAGGCTGCGTGTTGTTTGGATGGAATTGAGTCAGCTGAGTTGCAGGGGGCAAAGTAGCCATATTAAATTAAATGAAAACCAGAAATAAAAAACTTTATATGCAAAATCCAGAGCTTGAGAAAACAAGTTTGAGGACAAACAGCCCCTCAAAGGAAAAAGCTCATCTTCCACGTGTGCCCAGTTTCCTCTCCTGGTTTCCTATGAGTTTTCCTCCTGTCTCATCTCCAGCATGAGGAACAGATCTCCGAAGAGTTATTGGGAGAACATTGCAGAGTTCTGAGCAGCAGCAGAACTGAGTGTGCTTTTCTGGATGCTTGTGTTCCTCAGTGAGACTCTGGTAGATGCATGAGGCCAGACACAATCACCTCTTTTTTGGTTTTTTTCCACTTTACTTAAATTGGGAGTACCCTGTGTACTGCAAACAAAGCTCAGAGAAAGTCAAAGGAGCCACACATCTGGCTCACAGGGGCTGTTCTTTTGCAGTTCTGCTGAGAATAAATGAAAACAAAATGGGAGGTTGAGTAACTCTTCTTGTTTTGTACTTCTTACATGCATTTGAAAGAGCTGGCCTTGGGCATCCTGGCTTGTACACCAGCAGTGTTTTCAGTGAGCTACACTGGTGTAGAGTGCTTTGGACTTTAAGACTTTCTACCTCTTCCATCTATCTGTCATCAGTCTCACCAGTATTAAAGTCTTGGCTGCCCTACAGGAATCCAGACTTTGCAAGCTTGCAGATATTTTCTCAAATGCCTGTAATCAGGATTTATACGGGCACTTCATCCCAGCAAACTGGAAACTGTTAAATATTAAAGCAGCCTGGTGTACTCCAAAAGCTTTTTTAATCCTAGTGGTCCCCATTTGTGTGGGTTTCTGGTGCAAAAGGGGCTGCTCTGGCTTTTCTTTGTGTCCTCTTGTGGAAGGGTTTTGCCCGATCACTTTAATGATGAAGAACTTGACCTTGGTGGCGAATTGCAGAGGCAGTCTCTAAATGATTCCTTAGAGATCCCCTGGCAGGAAGTTTGTACAGTTTCCCTTACCTATTGCTTGAATCTTAATGAATTAAACAGTCGTTTTTGGTTGTTTTTTCCCCTTTGTGCAGATGCAGTGGCAGAACGTGGAACACGTCGGTGACCAGAGTCCTTATGTCACCTCAGTGATCCTCCACATTAAACAGAATGTCCCCATCATCCGTGACAACCTGGCCTCCACGAGGAAGTATTTCACTCAGTTCTGCATAAAATTTGCAAAGTAAGTGACCAACATACACAGTTTATCCAGTCATCCCATAAAACAGCACGGTGATCCCTGGGTGTTGTTTGCCAAGTGCAGAAGGTTTTGGCTTGGGCATCTTTAAAAGACTTTGAATATCTGACTTTAGACATGATTCTTGCTGTGGGAAAACCTACTTTTCTTCTATGGGGCTTCCAGGTACTGAGAAATTTGCCTCAAAATAACATTTACAATAAGCACTGCAAGGAGGGCGTGTGTGAGAAGTATGTTCTACCTTCACAGCTTAAAAGCTGCTTTTCTGTGCAAAAATAGCTCAGTTAGGAGGGGAAATTCACATTTAAATGTTGTGGGATATTAAAGCGTCTTCCTGGCAAGTGACTTAAAGTTGAGCAGCATGGAAAAAGTGGCAGGTGAGACAGAAATGCCCCTTGCTGCTGGATTCAGGGTGGACATCCCAACTTTCATCTCTGTGTCTGAAACAAAAATTCAGTTCTTTGGGAAGATACTTTGAGCACTTCCCTGTGGCCAGCTGAGCTCCACATGGCAGTGCCCCAAGAAAAACCCTCAGGAGGGCTCTGCCAACTGTAGCTGCTGCTTTTGGTGTCACATGTGACCGTGCTGGTGGACTTGTGAGCAGTGGCGTGCGTGTCATGTGTCACTCTAAAATACCTTAACGTTTCATTCATCTCTGATAAGGTAATCAGCCTGAAATAAGCTCTGTGGCCTGGCAGGGACTGTGTGGGTTGGAGACTGGAGCTGCAGGGTGGGATGCAGCAGCTATCCTGGGATAACTGGGAGCTTTCACAGCAGGGAGGCTGGCCTGAGTTTTATCCTCCTCTCTGTCTCGGGGTGCTCATGAGTTTGAGTTAAGAAGCAGTTACTGATAAATCCTGTGATGATGTTGCCCATGATCACTGTTTGAAATGGTGTCTCGGTGAGAATTTATTGTGTGAAAACCTGTGTGGTTACACTTGAATTTTATGTGATAAATAAAACCCCCCATTTATTCAGCTGTTCACAGCACACTCTTAATACCTCAGCTTAGTTGCCTCCCTTTTAACTTTATTGCTAGGCACATACCAAGTAAACTCCAGATGAAACAGCTCTCAGATTTGAGTGAAGTTCTCATCTGAGTGTCCTCATCCCTGAGCACAGAAGCCACTGCTCTTTTCCAAAAACTTTTTTTAAGACAACTGCAGCTCTGATCTGCAGCACATTAAAATTAAGACACAGTCCTGAACTCACTGTGCCATGGATCAGGTGTAGAAGGGGAAAATGGGTTCCTGAAGGCTGTTTTTGCTGGATATGTACAACTTGGTGTTAAGGAGAACCAGCCCAGTGGTAAGGGAGCACCGATCTCCTTAAAATGCGTTTTAATACGTACAAATATTTGTATTTTTGAAACTCTGAGTTCTTATGGACACTGCTGGCTGGGCCAATAGAAATACCTGGCCTTTTGTGTGCCCCACAATGCTGAAAATCCTTTTAACAGTCCTTGTGCTTCTCCACATGTTAATGCCTGTGTCTTTGTGAGCTGCCACTTCTCAGCTCTAATGGATTGTGTAAAGCACCGAGTGTTGAGTTACAGGACCACAGGGGAGAAGGCAGCTAAAGTCACTAAATTTAAAACAGCGGGATCCGAGCCAAGTCTGGAGAGAAGAAAAATGGCCATCAGAAATTGCATCAATCCTCTAACCTAATTTGTCATTTTTTGCTTTGTTTTGACCGATGTGCGAGCGGCGCTCCCTGGGGACGGCGAGCGGCCGTCGGCTTTCTGAGAGGCACTGGCAGCCAGGGGTGGGGGGCTCAGCTCTCTCTGCACCTTATCCTTTGAAATCAAACCCCACGGCAGCAAAGCCGTTGGCTGCTGCTATGCTGGGATGTGTTTGGGAAGTCTGTGACCTGACCTCAATGAGGAAGAGATTAGAACTGAGAGACAGGAAAAACAAACAGTTCTCCCCCTGGCTGGGGAAGCGGCTCCTCTGTTAGCAGCAGCCAGGCCTGGTGGGTGCTGGGTCCTTCCAGGTGCTCCAGCTGAAAAGTGAGAGGAGTTTGGTGGGAAGAAGGTTGTGATGTGGCGGCTCCTGGAGGTTTCAGGGCTGAGCTCAGCCTGGGTGAGGGCTGGTCACCACCTTGGTAGAGCAAAACCTTCCTTGGCTGCAGTGACTCAGTGACACCAGAACCTTTGAGGGATGTCCTGCAGTAGCTCAGACAGACAGACAGACAGACTGTGGTTGCATGTCTGTCTGTGCCTCACTCAGCAAGGCATTGTGTCTGATGCATCATCAGTGCAGGGGATTAGGGAAATGCAGGCTTTGGCAGAGCCCCTCCCGTTGGATGGGAGCCTCTCAGATGCTGCGGTTTCTGTGCTTTAGGTTCCTCATCTGCCTTGCACTGCTTTATTATTGCACTGGGGACTTGTCTGCTTCTAGGGAGGGTTTGCTGGGTTCAGTTTTATAGCTGAAGCTGTAAATGAATTCTGGCATCCAATCTAGCTGTGATTGTGCAGGGAGTGAAGGCGTTCAGAGCACAGAGCCTCGTGCAGAGCATTACCCCTGAACGTGCACGTATTATCCACATCAGGATTGCCTGCTGTACTCTGAGAGCATCAGGCATCGAGTCCAGCCTAGGCAAGAGGCTCCAGTGCATTTTTCTGTTAAGTGCAACTGCTCTTGATGGTCTCTGCTAGTCCAAAAAAAAAAAAAAATAAAAGGGGAAAAAAAATTCCAGAGCAGCCCTTGGCTCTTTCAGTTTGTCTTGTCTGTCCTGCTGGAGTTGGGAAGCTGTTTCCAATAAGGCAGCGTGAAATAAGAGGCATGTGGGGATGGAAGGTCGCTTTACCCCTCTGCACTGATGGTGGGTGGCCATCCAAAGGGGCCTGGGAATTGTTTTGTGCAAGGCAGAATGCTGTCTATGGGAGATTGTGTGGTTAGATAGAAAAGAAGATTAAAACCAACGGGGGAGGGGGTCCTTGGGCTGCCAGTCTGCCACCCTGCAGAAGAAAAGGCTCACCCTGTTTCTCATACACAACATGAGCTTTAGGTCCATGCCTGACCTTGCAGAGGGAGGGACAATTGGATCTACCTACACTATCAAAGGCACAATTAATTTCTTGCACTGTTCTGCCAGCAGCAAGCTGCTGCATCCAGACCTGCTGCCAATTTATCATTTTCTAGGATCACCTAAGCTCCAGCTGTGCTCATCACTCTCTAATTGCCCTCTGGGAATTAGTTATAGACTTGAAAAATTGACTTTTAGAACAGATAGGTTAAATCTCCACTGTAATGCTTTTGTGCAAGAGGAGACAGGGCTTGTTTTCCTCCTCCTCTTTCTGTTTTGTTGCCAAGGTTGTTTCTCTGGTGGCCAAATTCGAAGCTGCTTGGGGTAGCCCAGTAGCTGGATCCCAACAGTAGTTTGAAATTGTTCTCCTTGACACCTGTCCAGGATAAAATGATTCACTGAGAGAGGTAGTGGCTGTGTCTGAGGGAAGGGGAAGGGAAGGAACCTTTGCTTGGAAAGGCTCTTCCTTGAACCATTCCTTTGGGTTTGCTCAGCAGCTTGGCACGCTCCGTGCCTGAGCTACACTTTTGTCATTCTTCCATGAGAAAGGATGAGAAATAAATGTCCTGGCTTGGAAAACAGGTGGCAGGACAAACAAGGTGCTGTCCGTGCTCCTTGCTTTGTGGGGAGGAAACAAATAGTTTAACAGATGCTAAGGGGAAACCACCCTGAATTTAGATCATCATCATGAACAGCCTCAGCCCAAAGGACAGAAACTCACTTAGGACAGAGCCATTAAAATCTAAGACCTGCCACCAGGTCAGGGACAAGTCCTGGAAATGTGAGCCCTGCAGGCATTCAGCCAAAGGAGGGCATGTGGAAGAAGCAGAGTACATTAAAAACCAGGCAGCAAAGAGGAAGACTTGTTCAGGTGGTGTGGTCCTGACAGAGTCTGTTGCTCGTGCAGCTCCTGAGCTTTCCTGGTGCTGCTCCTTGCTGGAGTAGTTGGACAGGAGCTTGTCCTGCAGGTGCCCAGCCAGTGCTTTTGCTGGAACTGAGCATCTGCTTCTTCTCCACCAAGGAATGGAACTGCCTCAAAGCCTCAAATCAAGAGGCAAAAAGCTAAAACCAAAGCTGCTGCTCTGAAGTGGTGAATATTGGGCTTCCATCCTCACCAAGCTCTGCCTGGTTGGGCAGTCATTTTTTCTGAGTCTGAAGTCCATGACAGTAAAATATGGTAATGGTGTTTTCCTTTTCACAAAACTTTTTCTTGTCTTGATTGTGTTGGCCAGGAGCTTTCTGGAAGGGTGCCTCTGTGTGAGTGTCCAGGGCCCAGCAGACCTCCAGCCTTGGCTGCACCTCAAGTTCAGTGTGTAATATGCATGTTTTGGAATTACTTGTGTGCAGGAAAATGTAGGTTCTGGATACAGTCAAGATACTTCCACTCATGGACAGTGAGACTAATCCTGGTGTGTTGCTGTTTTTATGATGCACAATAGTTTGTTTGCTGACCTTGTACTGTAATACTTCATATTTCATTTATAGCAATTTATTTACCTAGAGTATGTGTGCAGCTTCTCAATGAACTTTGAAATCAGGAGGGATTAAAGCAAAAGAACTGTGCCTAGGGGTTTTTTTTTGTTTTGGTTTTTTTTTGTTTAGTATATTTAACATGTCTGGGATCAGCTTGGGAAGCTGGCACTCAAGAGTGTCTTTGTGGAAGCCATCCTGCTTTGGTTCTGCATGCTTTGTCACCACAGAGGACTGTCTGACTGCAAATACTCTGATGTAATTGTGTAATTTTGTATCTCTCCTGCAGCTCCTTCATTCCCAAGTTCATTAACCATCTCTTCAAGTGCAAACCTATCAGCATGGTGGGCGCAGAGCAGGTAAGAAGTAGGTGCATTGGCTGTCATATTTGATGGCTTTTGAGTTCAAGAAATTGAGGCTGGGACCCTGCTGCTCTGTGAGGATGAGATTTGGAAGAGGCAGGGTTTCATCTGTCCCCTGCACATCGAGCTTATTAGTCCTGTGGGCTCATAAAAATAAAAGGAAAAGCAAAAAAAAAGCAGGATCATCCCTAATGGGACCGCCGTGAACTTCAAATGGGTGCCTTCAAAGCTGCTTGGGTTTTAGGCATCAAAGATGGTTCTGAGCAGTGTCTGCAAAACGAAACAGGAGCTTTACATCAAAACCTTCCTTGTCCTTAATGGAAAGCAAATGAGTGAAGCTCGGTGCCTGCTCGTCTTGTGTGATGAGCAATAACCTGAGAGTGATTAAAGGGAGTCTTTTTTAAATAAGCTTCTAAAGTGATTAACCAGCAGTGGGCTTGTGTCTAATGTTAAAAGGTTTTAATATTCCTGTATGGGAATAACAGGCCCAATTTGCTTCTCTAAAGCAGACTGGGAAGGTTTTTATTAGGCTGATTCCCAGTGAATACATCTCATTAGGAGTGGGACATACCTCCCTGGAGCCAGGGGTACAGAGGTCTCAGCAGCTGATCTCTCTCTGCAGCATGCAGAACCCCAGTTCCCTTAACATCTTTTGAACCCCCCCAACATCTTTCCATGCCACTTTCTCCTCCCTGGTGCAGATGTTGCTGGGGAATACATTTTCCTGGCCTTTCTGGTCCTATACACAGCTTTTCCTGCTGTTTGGTAATAATTATGGTTGGAATATGGATACTGGGGTGGTATTTATGGAAGTATTCAGTGCAGGGAACAAGACCTGTGGGGTTTTGCTTTCTGTGTTTTCCTCTCTGACTTAACAACTCTCCATCCCAGCGAGCTCTGGCAGTGAGTTAGCAGTGTCAGGGACCTGGAATGGGTAACAGGGGAAAATGGGGTGAGGGGACAGAGCCTGCAAGAGCTGTGCCTGTGGGAAAGGCTGCAGAGTGTGCAGAATTCCTGTCAGACATGAGGGAGTTTATATGGGAAAGATGTGAATTCCCCAGCCATGGAAATATCTTCCATCTCTGGGATCCCTGGGAGACACACAGGAATCCAGCTATGGCAGCCTGAGCTGTGGGCTCCAGCAGCCTGTGGTGCACAGAGCTGCTCATCTGTGCTGTGGTTTCCTGGCTCCCCAGGAGGAGATTGATGGGATCAATTCTTCTCATGCAAGCCATGAGAAGGCAGCACCCAGCGAGGACGCAGATAACGGGCTCCAGATTGCAGCCAGCCTGACCTGCCTCTCCTCCTCCTCCTCCACAGCTCAGCCCTTTGTGTTCCTTTGCATTCCCACATGTGCTGAGGCCAATGCTCACATTGCTGTGGTCACTGCTGGGGGTTCTGCAGTGCCCACGATGTTTTGTGTCCCTCCAGAACGAGCTTCCACCAGCTCCCTTTTGGAGGAGATGCTCTGGGTGTGCCGACAGCCCAGCGGGCTTTCACACTCACTGCTGTCTGAATAAATTGTGCTGCTCTTCCTCTAGTTTGATTTCAGATTTCTGTTCTTCGCTGGTTTTGTATCTTCAGATGTATTTTGTGCAATCAGAGGAGTGTGGTATTGGGGATAATTTTGCTCTAAGGAGCCCTAACCCACAGCATTTTGTCATCAGACAGTGCTGCTCTGTCTGGGCTCAGTTTCATGGCTGTTGCTTATTTATTTGCTGGGCTGGTAACAACCAACATCCAGGCTGTGAGCAGTTCTCAGTGTAGCTGTATTGTGTGACAGTTTTTAAAGAAAGAAACCCCAATCAAGTGGTTGAGTAAAGGCAGCAAACCTGGCCCTGTGGGTGGCTGGGTGCAGGAGGAAGCGTGGTGTTGGTTCATTTGACCTCGGTACCTAAATCATGGTACAGCTCCAGGTAATCAAGATTGTTTCACTTTATCCTGTTGAGGGGAAGGACTGGAAATCTGTGCCTGATGTGCCAGATGTTGGGCTGCCATAAGTCATTTCCAAGCAGCAGAGCAGTGCTCTGTTAAAATCAACCACGGTGCTGATGTGTAGCCACAGGTGATCAAGTCCCTGGAAGTGTCATTACATGGGTCAGTCCCTCCTGTTCCTGCAGTCCAATTAGCAGGACTTTTCCACAGTGTGGGAAGTGTTAAACTTTTAAGGATGTTGGGTTACAGCAGCTGATGGATCTTGGTAGAAGAGTAACAGAGTGTGGTTAACTCTTGCAGCTGCTGCTGGACACTCACTCTCTGAAGATGGTTCTCCTGGATCTGCCCTCCATCGGGTCCCAAGTGGTGAGGAAGGCTCCTGCCAGCTACACAAAGATAGTGGTGAAAGGCATGACTCGGGCTGAAATGATCCTGAAGGTAACTCAAGACTTTTGATAACCTGCCAGCCAGACTGCTGGACTGGGAATCGGAGCGAGCGAATTCCAGGGGGCCCTTCCTTTGAATGCAGCGATCTGCAATTGCACATGAACATTTGTGAGCCTGTCCGGGGGCTCTGCCAGCTGCTCTACAGAGCTGCCTCACCCCCCTTGGGTTTGCCCCCACTTCTAATACCACTTTTGAGTTTTCACCCTCACTTTTCAAGGCAAGCAAGGGCTGAAGTTCTGCTTGCTGGGAGAGTTGAGGCACCAGGTTCCCTCAGGAGCTTGTGAAAATCAGAGTTTGCATCCGTGAACGTGTGCTGTGGGGCAAACCCCAGGGTTCAGGTTACTCCAGGCCTTTGTGCAGACTCCATCACGCAGGGGAGCCAAGCCGTGCTTGAGTCACCTGTTTACTGTCTAGTGTAACAGCCAGTGCAAACATGTCTGGCTTACTGTACTCACCAGAGCCCTTTTTCATTTTCCAGACCTGGTGCCTGGAAAATGACCCAAAAGCAGTGTGTTGTCTTCGTAAAAAGCAACAAGCAAAGCAATCTGCCCTTCCCAGTTGGTGCTGGAGGGAGAAGTCAGGTTTGATCGCAGGAGAAGCCGTGGGAGCTGTACAGCTGTGCCCTCCCGGGTGATGGGATTGTCCCCTGCTCGCCAGCAATGCTGGGAAGGCATTCCTGTGAGGGAATTAGTGGGACCTGGGGTCAGGCAGGACAGGCAGCTGCCAGCCAGAGCCTCCTGTAAACCACAGCCAAGGCAAGGGGGGGTGAGGAGCTCGAGCTGTCCCTCCTCTCCTGCTGCTCAGTGTGGCTTTGCTCCTGTGCCCAGGGGACTGTCACAGCTGAGTTTGTGCTCTGGATTCAGACATTAGTTCTCCAGCTCCTTGCTTTTGGAATAAAGTGACTGAGGTGTTAGTGAGTTGTAGTGTAAATTTTCTTTGAAATGACCCGAATAAAAATATCCTGGTTTGTGCTAACGGGAGCAGGGAAGATCGGTGCCTGTTGCATACAGAGCTTGGAGCTTATGTGTGAATCAGAAGAGTGATGGAGTTAATTTGTCTGCCCTTAGCACTGGAGAGGAGAGCAGCACGTGGAGTGCTGCAGGTCCCCAGGCTGTGCAGCAGCAGCAGTGGCACTGCTGTGTCACACAGCCCGTGCTGGCCCTGCTGCTGCACAAAGCACTTGTGGCCCCAAGCGAGGGCTCTGTGTCAGTGTAACTGGGAATCAAACAGCCACAGGCTGATGGCACTGGGAGCTGCAGTGTGTGTTCCCAGGCTTGTTCTGGGGCAGGTAATTCAGGCAGACGAACTTTGGGCCCTTGGACAGCACAAACAAACCCATTCAGCCGAGCCCCACGAAGCACAGATGGCAGTGGGGAGGAGGGCTCTGGGCTGTGCACGTCCTGCAGAGCTCTTCCCCTTCTCCTCTGGCTGTGCTGTCTGAAGCTCCAGCTTTTCATCTTGGCAGAAGATTTTTACAAGGGCTGTAAATTAAGGATTTATAAGTGTATACATGGCTATGATGTTTCATTGGTCTGAAGTGCAGGGAAAGAAAGAAATGTCTTGGTGACAGAATACAGTGTGGGGTGAGCTGGGTCAATGCAAACATATGGAAATGTTTTTGGAGACAGGGAAGAGTCTGGTCTGGTGCTGTTTCTGCCCATTTACACACACACACATGTACACTCTTCCCCAGAAGGATGCTTTGGCTGCCCAGCATTATCAAAAGATGTGTTCTCTGTGGAGCTTGCTGCTTATGTAAGAAAAGCACATCAATGAGGGATCATCTTTCCAGCTTTGAGGCTATTTTGGTTTTTTTCCTGTCTTTTACCGTTGCTCCTGGGCCGATGGTGGTGGGGGGTTCCCATCCTTCATCCCAGTCTCTCCAGAGCAGTGTCCAAGAGGAGCTGCACCCCAAGGACAGAGTGGCTGCGTGTGGCACTGCTCACCCATCAGTGACACGTCAGGAGAAGTGCAGAGCAGAGAGCTCTGGCCCACGCTGTCCTGGGGACCGAGGGAGTGACCACAGAGTGTTGTCATATTCCCTTGTGACACACTGTGTGTCCTCCTCCAGGCAGGAGGGAGCAAGAGGGACACACAGCCAAAGGGAGGGTCTGGACTGTGTCCAGGCTGCCTGATCTCTGGGGACTTTGTGAGTGTCACCACCGCCGCCAGCGCTGTCCCCTGAGCAATTCCCCAGCTTGTCTTCCCCATGCTAGGAGATAAAATCTTGAGCTTTAACAATACACCACTGCCTGCCAGCCCACAGGCCACAAAGTCCTGCTGCTCTTTGAAACGTGATGCAGAGCCCCTGAGCACCACTGCTGTGCTGAAAGAGACCCAACTTCCTCCCTGCTCCTTACTCTGCTTCTCTTCACTCACCTTGACCTTTCTTAGAAGCAGCCTCTTTCTTGTTCCTTAAGCATTTCATTTTAGGAGCCAGTCCTGCTGTCACTCCTGTGCCAGAATTGACTGAGCACTGCTTTTAACTCCTATTATTTGTCTGATCTCTTCTTCCTTGTCTTGGCAGGTGGTGATGGCTCCACATGAGCCCCCAGTTGTGTTTGTTGACAATTACATCAAGCTCCTCGCTGACTGCAGCACTGACACATTCCAGAAGATCCTCGACATGAAGGTTAGAACCTGTCCAGGGCTTCTGCTCATCCCCTAAGTGCTGCTTTGGGATTGCTGGGGACTTCATTTCAGTGTGAAATCAGAGGGGCTTGAGGGTGGGAGGAGCACTGTAAGACAAGTGTATCTTTGCTCTGGAAGCAGAGTTGCTACTGAAGGAAAGATTTCCAGTTCATTTCACATCTTCGTACCTTGCTCTGCTCCTGGGGCTGAGCTCGGGGTCACCCAGAGGTCTTTGTGCAGCTCCTGGTGGGTGAACAGGAGGTCGAGGTTTGAAACGGGCTCTGCTGCAGCTGCTCCCAGATCAGTGACTCCTGTCCTTTGCTCCCTCAGGGCCTGAAGAGGAGTGAGCAGAGCAGCATGTTGGATCTTTTCCGCCTGCGCCTCCCCGCTCCTCCCCCCGGCGGGGACAGCAGCGGCTCCCTCTCTCTGAGCGCTCCCACGCCCGAGCAGGAATCCTCTCGGATACGGAAACTGGAGAAACTCATCAAAAAGAGACTCTGAGGGAGCAGAAAGAAACTCCGTGGCTCGGGAGTGGTGGCAGTGAGGGGGATCAAGAGCTCGTCAGGCTCGTGATCTGCGGTGTGCTGCTGAAACGCCCGTGTGCTGTCACTCCCAATCCCTGTGAGCTCTTAACCATCGCCTACTGCGGCGCTTTCAGACCAAGGAACAATCTGACCAAGGTGTTTGCCCTTAGCTTAGCAGGAGCGAAACCCAGGACATTGCCAGGTCCCCGTGATGGAGAAAATAGAGGCATCTGGAAGCCAGCAGCTCCAGAAACAATTTAGGTGGATTCAGAGACTGGCTGGCTGTGATACGCTTGGTGTCGCAGCTTTTATCCTGGCTGAGCTCCTGCTGCAGCACTGAGGGTTTTGCCTGAGTTCTGTGTTACTGCTCCCTCCCTGCTGCAGAGCTGCTCCTCTGATTCATTATTTATTGTGGGGTGGGGGGAACCAACCCCAAACCATCACCACCACCAAAAACCCCAACCCTTTAACAGCTGGGATCTGGCATCTGCAGCTCCACTGAATCAATGAGATGCCCACGAGGGAACCCCAAGGCAGCCTTCTCCTCTGCTCCCAGGACAGGCATGCATAAAGCACCGTGAAACAGCAAGGCAAATCCTTTTGAGAACAGGAGGAAAGGGCTGAATTAATGCCTTCTGCACCTTGGCAAAGCTCCTGCCAACCAGCTGGCAGCCTCGGCCGCTGTTACAGCTTAAAAGCCAAGCAGGACATGTGTGGAGCCCTCTCCAGCTGCTTGGTATTTCCCAGACGTGTGCTAGGCTCGCCTGCTGTCCCCAGTGGGAGTTCCCATCCTTCCTGGCCTGCATCTCTCCCTCTCTCGACAAAGAGCCCTTCATGGAGCAAGTGTCAGACTGCTCCAGCCCCTCAATCTCACTCCAGCTGGTGTGTCCTGAGCAGAGATGTGCCACCTTGGCACCTCTGCTGCCCTGCAAGGAGAGGTGCTGGAAATGTTGGCTCTGTCAGGGAGCCATGGCTGCTTCCCAGGACAAGAGGCTTTCAGCAGCCTCAGGCTTCAAGGCCCTTCCTCTCCTCCTCCTCCTCTGAGCTTCAGCTTGCAGCAGTGCAAAGGGAAAGAGAACCAGCAGTGAAATATTTTGGATAACCCAGGCCCCTCTTCCCATGGCCCAGCTCCTGGCTCCCAGCCACAGAGCAAGCGTGGAGCAGGGTTGGGATCAGTGGATGCTTCCCCAAGGAGTCTCTGTTCAGGGAGGCCTCACCTTGTCATTAACACTGCTGGATTTCTTCCCAAACTCCTCTGTACCCTTTCTGGGAGACTTTGAAGGCATGTGCCCAACCATGAATGAATCCCACATAGGGCAGATCAACCAGTTGTGCCTGTGTTATTTAACTCAGCTTCACTTGCGTGTGCAGGAAAAAGAAGTCCTGTACCAGTGTGGCAGGTGAGGAGCAACCATGCTGTCAGATGCCTTCCTGGGAGGGTCATGCTCCCCACCAGGGCAAGTTTGGGCCTTAGGACTGTATTTATTTAGGGGCTGTACTCAACAGGGATTGTAAAAATCACTGCTGCACATCGGGGAGAAGAGATCAGACTCCAGGAGGAGGAGCTCCATCCATCCAAAGCCAGAGCTGCTCTGGGATGGGGAGTGAAGAGCAGCAATAACACCACCTGTGGGGAGGGACAGCAGTTTCTCATCACTCCAGTTTTACAAATCTGCTGTTGCCTCGTTATTTCGTCTCCTGATTCCCCGTTGGGTGGCAAAAGAAGGAACGGTTGAAAGCACATTGGGATTCTGAGCAGCCATTCCCCAAGGACAGATTACCTCAAGGTGCATGTGCAGGATGGCTCACGAGTTACCACATTGCAGAGCTGGAGAGGAGGGAACATGGGTTTGCAGAGATTCATTATTCCCACGGGGGAATGAATTATTTATTTTAGATGCATTTTTCTTTGCTTTGTCTAAGGCTAGGTCTCTCACTAAATTATGAATAGCTGAAGAAGATGTTGAAGTTATCATCGTGTGTCTTACCCAAAGGCTTCCCCCATTTCATTCTCTGCATTTCATTCTGTAGATTAGAGTAAATAAAAGGAGAAATGAATTTTTAGTTTCAGCCTTTGAAGAACGCCACAGGGCTGGGAGTTTGGAGTTCCACTTTCAGAGAGCAAATCCACAGTTTTCTACTTTTGCTGTAAGAGTTTTGTGCCCCTGGCTCTTGGGTGTTTATTAGGTTTGGCAGGTCTCTATTTGTGCATTAGCTCTTTGGAGTTTACAGCTTTGGGGAATAAAGGATGATTATGTGTTTTCTGTACTACATGCCACTTTTTATGGTTGCAGGCCGGGGTGTAATTCTGCCTGTATGTGGGGTGTGACACTAAAATGAATTAAATGGTTACTGATGCTCATTGCTGGGTGTTTTCTGTACGGCTGCCACGCTGCAAACCCCAGCGGGGTTGGGGGTGGACCTCACCCAAAACGTGCTGGACCCAGCACTCCCTGCTGTCCATCTGCTCCTGCAGCTCCTCTCTGCCTTTTCCACCTTCTCCTCTCTGCCAGCATCCGCATTCACAGCAGCTCCCTGCACCGCGTGGGTGGCTCAGCGCTCCCGACCTTGTGCCCCTAAATAATCACATCATTTCTGCTGTCTGCCACCGCAGGAGAGATTTCTGAGAGATCCTAATTTTTCCTTTGAAATTAATTAAGGGGCAGCGCCTTTTTCCACGCGCTGCATGACGCTGGAGCAGCTCTTTTCGCTCAGAGAATTAATGACTCATTTGCTTTTCTCCTGCCGGTCCTGCCCCCTCCGCCCTTGGGCAGAGCCTGCGCCGGGCGCTGGGTGTTCCTTTCTTTTCCCCAGATTTACAGCCAGGACTCTGAGCATCCAAGTGACGATGTCCAAACCTCCACGAGCCTTTCCTTGGCTCCATGAGGGCGGTGGCAGCAGGGCTCTAAGAGCTGATGAAACCTCAGCAGCTTCGGCCACGTGCTGTCAGCACTCATCCCTGTGGTGCTGCCGTCAGTGGGTGAACACAGCTCCTCTGTCACACAGCCTGGCATTTCCCATCCTTCGGAAAGAGCTTTCCATCGTTGTCAAATAACACGGGATCCTTTTGGTTTGCTTCTCCTGGTGACAGCCCTCGCGTGGCATCGCCTGTGGTTCGGTTGCTGATAAAGCTGAGCACGCCCGGCCTGGTGGAAAGTCCTTTATGGAAGGAGGATCTTGATAAGAGAGGATCTTATCTCTTGATAAGAGACTTGTATCTGCCCCGTCCTGCCTGTGTGTGGGCAGTTGAAGAGTAAATAATGTGGGCAAACAGGCTGTGGTGTACAGGCAGGGGAAAAGATTTCCGATGCCATCAGGGATGGCATGGGTTGGTACGGTTTGAGAGACTTAAAACCAGTCAGACTTTCCGAGAGGGCAGAGTACACATCCTGAAAAGCAGAGCCCCTGTACACAGTGACTCAATAGTATTTGAGTTATTGAGCAGTTAAAATTCTGGTTAAACATTTCATTTTCATCCTGGTAGGCAGAGTGGCAGGTCTGGATGTTGGTGCTGCAGGAGACCCTCGGGTGGGCTGCAAAGCCCAGAAACGAGAGCCTGGAAGGGCACAAAAAATTATCCTTTGTGTCAAGCCATGCCAGAAGGGGAGGTTTTTTGCTAGTAAATAAGGAGCAGGAAGATTTCCAGGAGCCTGTGGGGTTCTGCTTATCCCAGGCACCGAGATCCCTCTCCCTTGGACCCTGATCCCCATGAGAGTGGCTGTGGGAGCACCCTCACCCCTTGGAGGTGACTGCTGCGATGTGCCACAAGTTCCCCCCTCCTAAACTGCACTCGGTGGGTTGTTGGCAGCGTGGGTTTTCACCCAGGAGCTGCACAGCAGCTCTGAAATGATGATTGTGTTCATCTGGAAACTGCTCCAGTGCCTTCCAAGGCATCTGATTTCATAAAGGGCTTTTATGGGAGATTTTGGAGCGAGGAGTGATCAGCTTTCCTATTGCTTGCAGAGACCAGCATCTCTTTTGGAGGGGGGATACACTTAAATCAAAAGGAAGAAAACACCTGTCCAGCACATTTGCTCAGACCCCAAAGATTTCAGTCAAAATTCTTAATGTTCTTTTTCTTTCCATCTGCATTTTTCAGCAAAGACAAACAGCCTCATAGTATTTCTTCAAAGGAATGTAAATTCCTTGAGGAAGTCTCCGGAGTTCCCAGCACCGCATAGCTGCAAACCACAGACGCCTACGGCTGAAAGTTCTGCTCTGCTTTTAATTTTGGGGCAGGGAAGGAATTTTTTTCAGAGGTTTGGGTTCACTTGTGCTGGGCCCGTCAGCCCAGACTGCTGCTTTCTGTGCAGGGGAGTGTTGACTTTGGCTGGCTGCAGAGTTGCTTTCCCTCCACAAGAGTATTCCCCCACCGAATCTGATGACATGGCGCAATTATTTCATTAGGATTTTCCAAAAAAGGTTCCCTCGGTCTCCTGTAGTGCTAGAAAGACCTTTTCCTTCTGTTCTCTTGTTTCGGCTTCGGCAGCTTTGCCTGAAAAATGCAATTAGGAGCGGCAGCGCTGCTGCCTGAGTCCGAATGCTCGGGTGTTGGGAGAAAGAGCAGACTGGAAGAAGAACTTGGGGGGCTTAACCCCGCTGCCAAAATCCCTGCTATTGGGGAAAGCACCACTGGAGGTGGGTGCAGCCCACCAGGATCTGGCAGCTCTTTCAGTGCACCCCAAAATCCGTGCTGGCAGCGCATTGGGATGGTGCACTGTGGGTTGGACCAGGGATGCGTGGAGGACAGCTCGTCGGGGCTGCTTTCACAGAATCCCAGAATCATTTAGGTTGGAAAAAACCTCCGAGATCATCGAGTCCACCCCGGCACCGATCCCCACCTTGTCTCCCAGACCAGAGCACTGAGTGCCGCGTCCGGTCTGTCTTTAACCAGGGACGGTGACTCAACCACCTTCCAAAAATGTCTAATTCCATGCGGCTGCGAGCGAGGGGGCAGCGGTCGGGCTGGGATGCAGGATGGGGGTACGCGCATGGGGTCACCGGGAGGACAGGGACACCGGGAAAACAGCGGGAACCGGGACTACAGGGAGGCACCGGAGGGATACAGGGACACCGGAGGGATACAGAGACACCGGAGGGATACAGGGACATCGGTGGGACGCGGGGACAGCGGTGGGACACGGGCTGGGGCACGCTCCGCCCCTGGCGTGGCCCCTCCCCGGCTCCGCGGCCGCTCCGCCCGCCGCCGCCGCCCGGGCGCAGCCGG
>VZRV01000636.1:163566-177415 GCA_013398115.1 Falcunculus frontatus
CCGCCCTGGCTGCTCTCCTCGGGCAGCCCCGACCGCGCCGCCGCCAACGGGCTCCCGGAGCCCGAGCCGCCCGCGCCCTCCGCCGCGGTGAGTACCGGCCCCTCCCTGCTGCACCTGGGCCGCCGGCACCCAATGGGACCCTCCGGCACCCTCCGGGACCCTCCGGGACCCTCCGGGACCGCGGCACCGGCAGCTCCGCGCACCCGCTGCCCGGCCCGGTGCCGCCGCGGCAGGTGCGGGGCCCCGGAGGAGCCGCTGCCCTTCGGACCCCGCCGTGCTGCACCTCCCGGGACCCCGCACTGGCGGCCCCGGGCATCCCGCGGGGAAAGGAGGGTGGAAACAAACCCGCGGGGGTGACCGGGGCTGGCCGGCGTGGGAATGGGTTGGAAGAAGCGCCCGCAGTTTCTCTCCGTTGTAACCGAGCCCTCCCGGCGCTCTCGTGTCCCGGAACGGGTCTGCACCGGGGGGGAAGGATCCCGCCGGGAGCCGGGCCGGACGGGGCTTTTTACAAAGCCTCCAGCTCTGAGCTCGGTTCTTGGTGCAAGGGAAGCTCCTTTCCCTCCTGCCCGGGGTTGGGGCGGCATCGCAGCACGTCTTTGAAAATCCCTGCGGAGAGTGAACTCCGGTTATTCCGAAGTGACCCGGAGTAGTAACTTTATTCTGTATAAACAATGGTTTCGGTTAGTTTGGTTTTTCACCAAATAGTTTTTGGATGTTGAGCTGCTGGTACCAATACTTTGGAGACCGCGGATTTAGAGGAAAAATCCTTTTTCCACAGGGGTGCTGCTGTGAAATTGGAAAAGGCCATAGGAGGGAAAGATGCTCACAGCCCCCTCGCCCCTCGATAGTAAACACATGTGCAGAGGTGACTTCAAAAACACACGTGGGTTGGGTTCCATCCCTTCAGGGCTGCTTTGGTTTCCTTGGGCTGTGGGATTTGGTGTCAGCTCACGGTGCTAAGTGTCCAGGAGGCGAGCACAGGGACAGTCCATGAATCACCACTCTGCGGGAATGAGTTCATCCTTCCCAACAAGTTATGTGTGAATTAGGTTGGGTTTAATGCCTTCAAACAGGAGCCAGGGCGTAGCTGTGGAGCAAGGAGGTGGCTCAAGGCGAGGTGCCCTGTGATAATTTCCTGCTGCAGTCTGTCCATGGGTGTATGGGGTGAATCCAGCAAGGAGAGAGCTCTCAGACACCTCTAAAATGTTGGTTATAACTTGAGCTTGGGTTCATACAGGGAACAGACTACACTGCACCGAGGGGTTGCATTCCTCTCTCATTTCCCAGAGTGGCTCCTCTGAATTAAGCTCCTGAAGTTAGGACCTTGTCTTCAAAAAATGCCCCTGGCCACCTCTTGGATGCTGCAGACCAGTGTGGAGTCAGGCCTGAAGGATGCACCTGTAGCACATCTTGGACTAGCAGAGCCTCCTGAACCTCAACAGCTCCATACCAAGGGATAAATAAATCTGTTTTCCTGAGAATGTGCTGCATTGTAACATAAAACTTACAACAAAATGGCAACATAAAACATTTTGCATTTTTTTTGCAGAGTTCCGTGTTCTCCCCCAGCCCTGTTCTCTCCAGCTGCCCTCCAAGATTGTGTCCTTTATCCTTTGGCGAAGGAGTTGAGTTTGACCCTTTACCACCGAAGGAAATAAGGTAAATATTGTGTTACAGTCATCTCGTTTGGAAGGAGTTAGAGGAGTTAGCCTGCAAAGGAGCAGTTAGGCCTTATCAGTGCCTGTGAGTCAAGTTAATTTATTTGCAGAGCCATTGTTCACCGCAGCTGTACATTCCTGGACCTGGACATTTGTACAGGCCCAAGGAGTGCTCAGCCTCTTTTAATCCCACCCCTATGGTTGTTTTGTTGGTTATTTTTCCAGGAAGATTTTCTTATATTTTACTCTCCTGCTTTTCCTTCCTTGCACTGCTCCAAAATGTTGCCTTTCAACTGATTAGCCAGGAGGTAATCGTGAGGGAAGAGCTTCAAAGATCTTTTTAGGATGGTTTCATTAAGGGAAAGGAATTTTGCTCTTGCAACCTCATGGTTTTATAATAAGCACTTTCTATCTTAACAGCTGTGGCTGGTTGTGTGAGCTAAAAGAAATGGTAACATTCAGAGGAGTGCATAATTCTTTTTTTTTAATGCACTGCATCACTTCACAGCCTGTGAATTATTCCTTTGAACACCATGATTTGCAGTAATGAGAAAAGAAGGCTCCCGGTTGATGACTGTGCAATTAGAGGGAGGCTGATAAAATCAAATGGAAGCCTAATGCAGGGGAGGGTAGGAAGAATTATGTCCTGGTGTGGGGAAGGAGCCTGTGCTGTGGCTGGAACTGGAGGCAATTAACTCCTTCGTTAGTGGAAGAGCCAGCACCGAGTTGTCACGGCGTGAAGGAGATGAAAACTTTCTTTTGCAAGCCAGGCAGGGAGGATTTGGGTGTGCAAACTGGAGTGTTTTCCTGCCAGCTGAATCTTCAGGAGCTTGTCTTTGGAGAGTGCCCCGTGCCAGGGGTGAGAGCAGAGCGTTCCCACGTGATTCCTGGCACAGCAGAGCTGAGGAGATAAGGTGTGAGGAGATAAGGTGTGAGGAGATAACGTGTGCCTCCACGGGGCTCGGAGGAGTCGGGATGTTTGTGTGCCGAGCCTAAACGTGTGGGTCAAGGCCTCTGGGTGTAGGAGTTTGCAGGAGTTTTGTACCTTCACAGAGCTCAGGTCTGAGGAGAAGTTCTGCTAGTGCTGGCAGCTGGGCTAAGCGATGATAATCCCGGGAATGCTGCTAACACAAGGCTCCTTTCTCATCCCCTAAACGTGTAAGACACCAGCAGATGCTTGTGCGTGAGGCGGCAGCTCCACGGCTGAGGATCCACCCGACAACAGCTCCTCTTCCCCACAAACCCCCACCAGCAGAGCTCACACGTCCCCTTTGCGTTGCAGATACACCTCCTCGGTGAGATACGACTCGGAGAAGCACTTCATCGACGATGTGTACCTGCCCGTGGGCCTGAGCGTGGCCTCGTGCAGCCAGACCGTCGTGTGCGTGCCCAACTGCTCGTGGCGCAGCTACAAGGCCGAGGTGCGCTTCGAGCCCCGCCACAGGCCCCGGCGCTTCACCAGCACCACCATCATCTACCCGAAGCACGCCAAGACTGTCTACACCACCACGCTGGACTACAACTGCCGCAAGGCCACGCGCAGGTTCCTCTCCAGCGTGGAGCTGGAAACCTCGGAGTACCTCGGCGCCGACTGCGGCCTGGACGGCTGCTGACCGCGGCCGCCCCCTCTTGCTCTGATCCATCCCTAACGTACTGTGCTAACTCCACTTGCTAAAAGCAGGTACAGACCCTCTCTCTCAGCTCCTAACTCCTGCTTTCAAGCGTCAGAAACGGGCCCGAGCGCGGTTTTCTGTGGGAACATGACTTAGGAAGGGGCTTGTCTCTTCGCCTCTAAAAGCCGCGGGTTCCCTCCCCTTCCCCGCAGCGCAGTAATCAGGTGAAAATAATGGGAAGGGCTTTCCCAGAGGAGAAGTTGGCAGGTAAGGAGGAGTGTGGGGTAGTGCCTGGCAGGTGGAGATCCATTTGATGCTTCGTGGTGATGTGTAAAAATTAAGGGCGGTTCGCTCTCTTGCAGAGAATCCACCAGGTCGTTTGGTTACACACAGAGCTGTCAAGCATTTCGGTTTAGATCCTGTTTTCTCCAGAAGAACCATCCCCTGGAAATTGCTGGAAAAGGCTAACAGAGAAAGACCCAGAATTCTGCATTTAACACACACAAAAATTTTAATCTATGGCATTCACGTCTTGTGTGAAGGTGTAAATTGGGAAGAAGAGGGGTTCTGAGCAGGGCAGGAGATGAACTGCTCATGCAGCTCCAGGCAGCAGAGAAAGGATTGCCTGATTCCAGTTCTTAGGGTGATGAGGAATCTGTGTTCTGTGTGACACACAAGCGTTCCTGTGCCTGCAGTAGGGCTTGTGACAGAGAATACCAGGCCAGAAATTATCCCTGTGTTGTTGGAAAGTCAGATCTTGGTGATGTGGAGGTGGAAAAACCACAAGTGCCTTGTTTTCACCCACGCTGACTGTGTGCACTAAGGGAGCTGTAACCAAAGCAAGGTTCAGATGAAGTGCTGGACAGAGGGACCCAGAATGGCAAAGGAGGTGCTGGATTGGGTGTGAGACACTGTTGTGGTGGGGCTGGGAGGAGGCAAATGGTAGCAAGGGACAGGCAGGTTTTTAGCTCTGCTTCCCCGCTGAGCTTGTCATGGCAAAATCCGTGTCCTTGGGATCGGGGTTGTCACCGGGGTGGGGCAGCCTCTGCCTGTCTGCAGGCTGCTGAAAAACCTCTCCTGAGTGTATGGTGAGTTTGGGGACCAAAGGGAATAGTTTCAGATACTATGAAAGTCTGTCTGGGTGTTATATGAGTTCGTTTATCGTGTGCCTTGATGAAAATAAGACGGAGAGGTTTCCTTCTTTTCCCAGATTTTTTTTTTCCTGTGTTGACGGAGCGCAGTGCGGAGAGCATCTGCTTTGGGGAGCGTGTGCTGGTTTTTTGTGTGGTGCAGTCTCTCAGAAACACCTGATAGACCTGTCTTAGCTGGACACAGCTTTTCCATGTGTTCCAAAACTCCTCCGAGGTGTGGGTGTGCAAAACCAGTCCTGGAGCAGCTTTTAAAGAGGACTTGGCAATGCACAGCCCCAGGGGTGAGTTTTGTCAGTGGCAACCTCGGGGGCCTGTTCTTGAGCTGTGCTTTAACGTGTGTTTGTGCAAGTGTGATGGATGGTGTGGAAGTGTATCCCAGGGAACTGAAAGGAGTTGGGAGACGAAGAGTGCAGCAAGAAGGAAGCCTTGAGTTTGTATGGTTTGGGGGGTTTTTTGTTGTTGTTGTTGTTAGGGTTTTTTACTTATTTATTAGCTCAGAATAGAACATCCTTCACCTTTGGTACTTGCCTCGGGAAGGCAGCTCCTAAAACAATCCCAGGATGAGAGAGGACACAGTCGGGCAGGCAGAGCTCCGGAGTTAAGAGCAGCGCGGCGTCACCCTTAAACATCTTGGTCTCGGGCTGCAAGATTGGGGAGATGTGTCTTAAACAGGTGATGCAATTCTGCCCCGACTGCTGCCCCAGGATGTCCTTGTGGTGTAACAGAAGGCCCAGCTCACCCCACAGCCCGTGGGGTTTCACACTCTCCTCTGTGGGACAGGGTTGCTCCATCCCTCGCTCCGCCGCTCCCTGCACCTCGCTCCTGAAGCAGCTGGTGCTGGCCGCTGTTGGACACAGGATTTTGGGAGAACACGGACCCTGGATTGCTCCCACAAATGCTCTCCCAGCGAATCCACTTGGAACAGATCTAAGAGGAGGTTGTTTTAAGTTGTAGCCATTGGTCGTTCCTAGTTAGAAGCAAAATAACCCACAAAATACCCCTCACGCTCCGGTTTTAGGATAAAGCACCTGATTTTTATAAAGCAAGCAGACTTAATGTGTACCTCTTAAGAATATTTTAATTGGTAGAGATACCTTTTAAATTATTTATGTTCCAGCATTTGCAAAGCTCTGATTAGCTCTGTGCAAGTGTTCTGGTGTCTGTGATGTTTCCCACCCCCTCCTTCTGATTTTCAATTTGTCTTTTACTTTATTGGTAATAAATGATCTGAAAACCATCCTGCAGGGAAGTCTCTTCATTTCTCATTCAAAGCTTTTCAGTGTTTATTGTGGTTGTTACTTAGAAATGAATACATAGTATTTCCTGCCAATCCCAGCTCCCCTCCTTTCTCTTCTATTTGTTGTTTACATGTTCCAGGAGGGTGTTTCCTATATAAAACTCTCTATATTAAAAACCAAACCAACACCAAATGTTGTGGCTTTGTCAGTTTAGTAAGACATTGAAAAAGTGCTTTAAAGACAGCTGAAAATCCTCTCCATAATGTGTTTGAGTCGTTCATCTGGTACAGTTTTATTTTTAAAGAGAGTTTCTGGTATGGATTTCAGCATGTCCTACAAGTGAAGAACAAATCCCTTTCAAATAGAACGTGTATTTAACCGGGCAGGAATTTATTTTTAAAGTGTAGGTGCTCAAATGCTGCATTAGTACACACAGCATAAACATAAGACTGGAGTGTGTTGTGCATTGAACTTTATAAAACCAAAAGAGATGATTGTAAGCTACTATGTCGAGAGAAATGCTGTGGTGTTTCTCTGGGTGCTTAATCTGTTCTTTTAACCTTTCCACATTTTGCAGGCGTGCTGATTTTGTTAGTGACTCTGGCAGAGCAGGAGTGGAGGTAATTGAACATCAGTTAATTGATTCCTAATGGGATTTTTTTGCTTACTTTTTATTGTTCATCTGGTTATGTGCTTGTGGAAGCTCTAGAGTTGCATGTAATGACATTATTGGGGTCTGGGGAGCCGTGGAGCTGCTCTGAAGCTGCTGCTTCCTGCAAAAGGCTCTGAGAGCTTTTGGGTATCCTGGAGTTTTGAAGTATTAAACAGGAAAAAAGCCAAATAGGAACATCAATTCTGCATAAAAGGGTCTATTTGAAGAGCAGCTAAGAAAAAAAACTTTCAAAATCAGCACAGTGTCTTTCGGGGGAGTTCAGGGAGACTTTCAGATGTCACTTAAGTTTCAAATGTTTCCTTTAGTGAGGGCTGGGCTGTTTTCCTTAAGTATTGTCATGACACTCTGTATGAAAAAGATTCTTTTACTGTAAAAATTTGAAGTAGGAGAGTACAAGGCTGTTCAATGTGATTTTTAATTCATGTTGGCCCAGTGAGCTTGTAATTAGTACCTGCCATTCCAAGGAAGCCCTGCTGTTCTGGATGTGCTGTTTCCCTCTCACATGTGCTTCTCCAGAATGTCACATCTGAGGGTCTGAGAGAATGAATTTTTGTAACAAAATAAAACACTCAACCTAACAGTTTGATCCAAAGCCAGGTTGGATTCTCATCCTGACTTCGCAGCTCTCTTGGTTTCAAGGAAGGTAAGTTCATGTGCCTGGAAATCATTTCAGCCTCCAAACAAGGTGTCTGGTCCTTCATCTGCTCACAAACCTGCAGTGTACAGTGTGAATACCTGGAAAGGTCAGGGGTATTATTTGGAAATAAACCAACAGCAGTATTTAGGAATATCAGGAATATTAGGAATACTCCAGGACAAACACACAGCGTGGAAAGGAGCACTTCTAATTGTTGATGCAGTCTGAGTTGCATCCATATTTTAACAGGTTGGTTTGTTTTTTAAAATACAAATGCCCTGTCCCCCACACAGACACAGACAGTGAGTAACCACTGCTAGGCTACAGAAGCTGTTGGGATTTGGGGTGACACCCCTGGTGCAGCTCAGAGAGCCTCCTTCAGCGTTCAGGTCGTGCTTTGCTCTTCCAGAAAATTGCTGCAGGGATCTTCTTTACCCACTGCTGCCACGGAGGGGTGGGGAATGCCTGGCAGCTGGGAAGTGTTCCTGGATGTACAATTCATACCTTTTCCTCCTGTTCACCCTATAAACACGCAGCCTTTCCTCCTCTGCCACGGGATCCTCCAGAATCCCATCCCAGCGGAGGCTTTGGCTCAGCTGAGCACAGAGACCTTCCTCTGCTCCCCTAGAACCCAAAATGCTGCAAGTTGATGCTCCAGCCTTGTTTATTTTTGCATCTTCCTGATTCCCCTCTGCAGTGCTTTGGGCTGAGTCAGGGTTCCTCCCAGGAGCTGGGATTAGAAGCGCTGGAGGGGAGTGGGCCCGCTGCTTTCTGCTTTTGTGGCGCTGTTTTTCTGTTAAAATGATAAATGCCGTTAGCAAAAACGTAAGTGGGTGCCTCTGAGGCTTTCCTGCTTATTTCATAAAACGAAAATAAAATGAGGCAACTGCTCGCTGTGCCTGAGTAAAGCCCCAAATCTACAGGAAAATAGTAATGGCCCAAAAATCTTATTTTTAAGTAGGAAATATATATTTTTCCGATTGGCCAACATAGGGATTGTCACACCTGTAAAATGTATTTATTGAGGCTGTTAATGCATTAATAGCACTTCTGCACTGGCATCAAGTTCCCTGTGTTTGCCTGACTCAATTAAAGCAGGAAATGGATTCTCAGTTGTTGGGGATTTTTTTTTAAGCTGTTATCCATTAATACAGCGAGCCATGTGATTTTAATTTTTTTTTTAATAGTACGATTTCTGGAAACTTTCAGGCATCTTTTTATACTAAGATACTGGAGATGAATGGAATTATTCCTTTACACAGAAGATTTTTGGAAATAACCCTCCCTTTTTTTGTAGTTTTACCAACCACTCACCCCCGCTGATAGATCAGCGCTGATGACCCACACCTGTGGGAGCGTGAATATTTAAATATCAATATTAAATATTTACAGCATCCCAAATCCCGGCCACTTTATGGAATTCCCTACTCCCTGGCAGGTGCCTTATGCCTCCTACTGCTGATTCGGTGTAGTTACACGTGCTCCATCTCCGGGATAGATTTGTAGCTGTGTAGGAAAATCTGTGTATGAACAGGGGTCAGGGGGAAGGTTTTAAGGCATCAGCGGTGGTTTCCTGGGAAAAGCTGGATTTTCTCACCTGCCCCGGTGCTGATGATGCTGGCAGTGGTGGCACTCCTGGGTGGTGGCTTCTTTCTCCGTGTTGGCTTCGTGCCGCCTGCTGCTGGAGGGGGTCCCGGGTCCCGCCGCCTCCTGCCCACATCCCTCTCCTGCCCAAGGAGAATGGCCCTGGAATGGCCTGGCAGGGAGCAGGAGAAGGAAATTCAGCAGCCCCGTCCTGTCTGTGACCCCTCTCCATCTTCCTTTCCTCTGTCTCTTCCCTCTCCATCTCCCCTCACCCTTTTCCCTCCTCCCTTCCCCTCTCCTCCCTCCAGCCTTTTCCCCTCCATCCCAGCGCCTTCCCTCAGCCCTTCCCTCCCCTCAGCTCCGGCTCCCAGGTCTCCAGGGCAGCGGTGGCACAGGGACAAGCTGGGACTCGCCTCTGTCCCCGGGAGCAGCTCCCTGGCCCTTGTCCCTTGTCCCTTGTCCCTCGTCCCAGGCAGTGCAGCCCCGAGGTGCTGCAGGGTTCGCAGAGGAAGCACCAAACCCCAAATCATGGCAGGGAGAGCAGCTCCCATCCCCTCATAACCCCTCAGCCCTGTGAATCAAGGTGCTGAGGGAAACCTGTCTCTCCCCTTCCTTCCCCTTCGTTTCCCTTCCTCTTTGCCTTTTCCTTTCCCTCCCTCTCCACCTTTACTCCCACCAGAGCAATGAAAGCTCCATTTCTGAGGCAGCAACATCTCTCCCGAGGTTTTTGGGGCTGGTGCAGCCCTGCCCTTGCTGCAGGGTGTTGGTGGGAAGTGCTGTAAGACCCTCACAGCCAGGGAGATCAGCACATCTCCTCCAGAGGTGGAAACCATCCCTCGGAACTCCAGGAACAACTGCTGAAGCAAGGCTCCTCTTACTCGTCCTCTCCCTGGGAATAACAGGTGGTTTAATCCTTTTTGGGTGCTTTCTCCTCCTCCCTGCCTGCCTCTTTTCTCCTGTTCAGTTGTGGTGCTGGAGGTGGCACTGGGACTGGTGATGGTGGCATCAGGCTCCTGCTCCTGATGCCACCAATGGTCTCATTCCCAGGCAGCAGCAGCAGCAGGGGCTGGCAGTGATGGTGATTGCTGATGCTGGACAGCTGCCAGAAGGTCCCCAAAGCCTGCCTGTGGATAAAAGGGATGGTGACACAGGGCAAAAGACAAGGAAAGCGGCAGCAGCAGTGATGGGGTGTAAACAATTCATCCAGACTGGGAAGGGAGCGTGGTATTTTTGGAGAGCAGCTGAGGGAAAGGGATTACTTGTTGCCAGTGACAAGTGGTGGTTGTTGTTAATTTTATTATGATAAAACCTGACTCGCCAGTCAAAATTAGAGCCCAGTGGGAGCTGCTGGCCTGAGCTGCCTGTAAAGAAAATCATCTCCTGACAGCTTTTCCCTGGAATGCCAGGACAGGTAGGACCAGTGTTCTCCCCTTCTGCTGCTGCAGGAGGCTGGCATTTGGGGTGCCCCTGGCAGCAGATTGTGTTATCCTGAAAGGGCACCATCCCCAGGCAAATCCTGGTGTGCTTTTTGACTTTGAATGCAACCACACAGAGAAATTCCTCTAAATTTCCCAATTTATTCCCAAATGCTCCTCATTTTCCCATGCCACAGAAGCACAGAAGTTGTGTATAGATCTACACATGGGCTTGTGAAATGGTGGTGTGGGTACTGCAGCCTTAACATGAATAAGGAAAGGAGAATTAGACCTGAGCCTTGCCCATGCAAGAAAAATGTGGATCAGAACTGGGAATTTTTCTTTAAATCAGGTTTTGAAAGCAGCAGATTTTGCTGTGAAGCATCAATATTCTTCCAGCGTTTGCTTTGTCTTGTACACCCTTGAGCAGGTGCATTCTGTAAACAAGACCCTTTTTGGTTCAGATTAGGGACGGAATCATTGACCTTTTTATTAAGGAAAGGTAATTAGAGGGACGAACACAAATTGAATCCGAGGATTGCAATCAGAGTAACAGCTTGGAGAAAAGCCCTGCATTTCTTGCTGTGAATTGGGAAGCACCTGAACTGAGCTGGGGCAGTCAGGGAGATGGGGAAGCAGTGCCAGCCAAGCCAGCTCCTTCCCAGTCATCAGCATCCTGGGGAATGCTCGTTCAGAGGTAAAGATCCAGTTTGGTCTCCTGGTGTTTAAAATAGCTCATAATGAATGTTATTATTGAGTATTTACACTTTAACTGCCCACCTGAAGCCCTCATGCAGATGCTGGGCAGGCTGTGACCATCCTCACCTGGAGGAGGCTGTGGTGCACCAGGGGTGAGAGCCAAGCTGTGGGAAGCAGCTCCAGCAGTGCCACACCTCAGCCCTGGCACGAGAACAGGAGCCCAGACCCTGCTCACCAGCCCAGTGCCCAAACTGGGAATCACTTCCTGGAGCACTCCAGGATTGTTCCAGCTTGGATCATTTTGCTGTACAACAAAGCTGCTTTTAATCACCTGTGGTTCCTCTGCAGGGCACCACGCCCACGAGTTGAACGTCTCCAAAAAGCTGCTCTTTATTTTCCACTCCTTGAGGAACGTCCCAGCCGGAGGTGACACAGGAGAGGTTCCCTTTGTGCTGTGCTGAGAGGAGAAGGGATCAGCTCAGGGCATCCACGGTGACCCTGTCAGCAGCACGGGTAAGCCTGCAGGAGGAGGTTGTTATCCCTTATTGTCCTTGTCATGGGGATATTTAAAATCTCTGGCAGCTGTGATCTGGTGAATAATTCAGCGAAACCCATCATCGATAAAAGAGAGGCTTTGAAGGGTTCTTTGGGTGGAACTGGAAGTGCCTGCCTTCTGAGAAACGAGTCTATTAAAAATTGACTTGGTGCTATCACAGATAAAGCCCGTATTTAGCCTTTAAAAAATTTTAATGTAACATCATATTTATTCTCTGTGGCACCCGCCTACCAAGGCCCAGCTCTGAAGCATCTGTGGGGACCCTGACAGGCAAATTCAACAGCAGGATGGATGCAGGCTCTGAGATGTGTGTCATTTCCCTGCCAGCACAGCTGGTTAAATAAGGTAATTTATCTTTTTCCTGAAGTTGGCTGAACCGTGCATTTAATTTATTTATATTATTGACTGTGTGGAAGAACTACCCCGGTGTGAAATGTCATCATCAAGTGCTGTCTTCCATAGGACTGCAGGCTCTGTGTTCATGCAAAATGCTTCCTCTGATGTATTTTTCAACAGTTGCCTGAACCAAAAAGCAAAATACCTGCTTAGACTTGAACTCGATTCGAGTGAAAGGTGGCTGAGGGCTGGCAGATGTGTGGAGGTGAAAGGGTTTGCAGAGGCTCCAGATTTCCCCAGAGCAGGCTCTGAACAGGCAGTGGAAGCACAATTTATTTTCTCTTCCTTTCTCTTTTCCCTCTCTCATTTTCCCCCCCTCTCATTTTTTCCCCCATCCCTTCCTGTCACATGGCAAATTTACTCACAGCATCGACCGGACACTTAGACAGTAATAAGCCCAAATTTCTGTGTTCTGGTGCAAAGGAATAATTGTGTTCCTGTGATTTGCTGTTGACTCACCAGAGGATCCCACGCTGTCCCTTCACAAAACCAAATTTTGCTGCTATTACCAGTAAATATCTGTTATTGGGATTGCTCAGCAGGTCTGGGTCCTTCAGTTTTAAAAGGTCTGAGCTCCCCGTGGGTGTCCCAGGCCTGGCACATGGTCTTGTTTTGTTCTTGGTGTGAACACTTCTTTTAACTCCTGCAAATTGTTGGGGTTGGGTTTTTGTTTGTTTGTTTCTTGTGTGGGTTTTGGTTTGGTTTGGTTTTTGGTTTTATCTTCCCTTTGGGGTTTTTGTTTGGGGTTTTTTTTTTGGTTGCTGGAGGGTTTGTTTGTGTGGGTGTGTGGTTTGTTTGGTTGGGTTGTTTTGTTTGGTTTCTGTTTCGGGTGGGGGTTTTTTTTGTTGTTATTATTTCGGGAAACTTTTTGTTTGGTCTTTTGGGGGTTGTTTTGGTATTGCCTTTCCTTGTTTATAGCTGGATGTATTTTTCCCGTGGGTTCTTACTTTGTTTTGGGACCCACATCTGGCTGTGCCCAAAGCCCAGAAAAGATCCTGGAGCTCATCTGGCTGTGCCCATGCCCCCGTTAGCCTCTCCTGGAGCACATCTGGCTGTGCCCACAGCCCTGTTCTGCTCCTGGCAAACATCTGGCGGTGCCTGGAGCCCCACAGAGGTCCTGGGGCACAGCCAGATGTGCCCACATCCCCTCCAGCCCACATCTGGCTGTGCCCACATCCCCTCCAGCCTACATCTGGCTGTGCCCTCATCCCCTCCAGCCTCTCCCAGCTCACATCTGGCTGTGCCCTCATCCCCACCAGCCTCTCCCAGCTCACATCTGGCTGTGCCCTCATCCCCTCCAGCCTCTCCTGGCACACATCTGGCTGTGCCCACATCCCCTCCAGCCTCTCCTGGCACACATCTGGCAGTGCCCACATCCCCACCAGCCTCTCCCAGCTCACATCTGGCTGTGCCCTCATCCCCTCCAGCCTCTCCTGGCACACATCTGGCTGTGCCCACATCCCCTCCAGCCTCTCCTGGCACACATCTGGCAGTGCCCACATCCCCACCAGCCTCTCCCAGCGCACTCCTGGCGATGCCCTCACCCCCTCCAGCAGCTCCCAGCGCACATCTGGCGGTGCCCTCATCCCCTCCAGCCTCTCCTAGCACACATCTGGCTGTGCCCTCGTCCCCTCCAGCCTCTCCTAGCACACATCTGGCTGTGCCCTCGTCCCCTCCAGCCTCTCCTAGCACACATCTGGCTGTGCCCTCGTCCCCTCCAGCCTCTCCTAGCACACATCTGGCTGTGCCCTCGTCCCCTCCAGCCTCTCCTAGCACACATCTGGCTGTGCCCTCGTCCCCTCCAGCCTCTCCTAGCACACATCTGGCTGTGCCCTCGTCCCCTCCAGCCTCTCCTAGCACACATCTGGCTGTGCCCTCGTCCCCTCCAGCCTCTCCTAGCACACATCTGGCTGTGCCCTCGTCCCCTCCAGCCTCTCCCAGCGCACATCTGGCGGTGCCCAGCGCCGCTCGGGGCCGTCGGTGGCGGCTGCGGGCGCCAGCAGGGGACGCGCGGTCCCGCGGGGCGCGGAGGGCGGGCGGGGGCGGGCGCAGGTGCGGCTCCGTTTCCGCCTCGTCCCGCCGGGGCAGCGGCTCCGCGGAGCGGCCGCGACTGAGGCCGGAGCTCAGGTGGGTGCGGAGGGGAGCGGCTCGGCTCGGCTCGGCTCGGCTCGGCCCCGCTCCGCTCAGCCCAACTCGGCTCCGGGGGCCCCGGGGGGGGGTTGAGGTTGG
>VZRV01000636.1:177445-285089 GCA_013398115.1 Falcunculus frontatus
GGAGTTTGAGCTGAGTTTCAGCGCTCGGCGCGCACCGGCCGTGGGGCACCTGTAGGAAAAGCGCCGGGATCTGCGGGTTCTGGGAATGGGGAGCAGCTTGGAGGGGCCCTGGGCACCCACAGCTGGGGCTCCGAGGGTGGGAGAGTTCCCTGAAAGGCTGCGGAGAGCGCTCCGGGAGCAGCTGGGTGATGGCCGGGATGTGTCCTGTGAGCCTGCCCTGGCCTTGGACCGGGTGAGCGCCGCAGGTCCCTTCCCACCCCAGCCCTTCTGTGAATTTAGGTGGAATTCGGGCTCCTGAAGGGAGTGAACTGTGAGTGGCGATGATGTGGAGGGAAACCAGCCAGAGGTGGGAGGTGAAAGCGATGTGGAAAAGTTATCAGCCACGTCCTGCTTTTGGGAGCTGCTCTTGGGCTTTGTGCAGGTTGCGAGGTGGGGGAAGCCACGTGCGTTTCGTGGAAGATGGAGCGTCGTGATTTTTGGGCACTCTGGGATGATGGATGTTGTATGTGCAGCTAACAGTGACGTGCTGAGCCCACCCTCGGGGGTTTTGGGGTGCTGCAGGTTGGCTCAGGTGCTCTCCAGCACCTGATCAAAGTCCGTGGCTTTCTTTCCGCTCATAGCAACCATGTCCAGGGTGATAAAAACCTCGGAGCGGCCGCGTTTGTGGTGGTGTTCAAAGGACGCCTAAAACCACTATGATGCCTTAATGATGCTGAGAAAAGCTATTCCATTGTCCAGATGTGCTGGCAGGCCCGTGGCTCAGAGGAGAGGGAGTTTTTGGCAAGGCCTGGCTGCTCAGCAGAGCTTCTCCACTGGCCACGAGCTGTTCTTTTCCCGGTTCACCCGAGGTTACCCGTGAAGCAGCCTGGCATGAGGCTCCCCTGCCCGGCATTCCTTGACAAACGCTGGCCTGTGCTCAGCGCTTCTCTCCTCTGTCCGATTCTTTCGAAGAAACCTGATGCTTCTCTGGAGGCTGGGAGGTGCCACACGCCAGCCTCGGGCCTCCCGAGCTTTTTAGCATATCAGAATAGTGAAATGAGTTTCTCTAATTGGCCATTTAGATGCTAATTTGCTTCTCCCAGGCCTACGCCAGAACAACCTGCCCCGGAACGCGAGTCAGAGAGAGCCTGCTGTCTTCATGAATTATTCACTTTGCATAACGCACCTGCCTGGCTGCGGATCAGGAGGAAATGGGTCCAAAGTCTGATAAATAAAGATACACCTTGGCAGGTGGAACAGTGCTGGTTTTCTTCCCCAGCATCAAAGGGTGCTGGGAGGCTGCTTTGCTTTAGCAAAACCTGGGGGTTTTTTTGCAGCTCACCATATCTCAAGTAGCCACACTAACAAGTGCCTCTCGTTAATAAAGGATTGTTGGTGCTGGATGTCGGCTTTCCTGTAGAGCTGATTTTATCTTCCCACTCACAGGACTGGCACGGACCTCCAGGGCATTGTATTTTAAAAGCTTTTTATAAACTCCGTCTTAAAAGCAGTTCAGCTTCTTGTTGCTGCTGCCGGGATTGGAAAGCAGCTCTGGTGGGTAGGAAACTTCTTGGTTTTCCCCCCAAACCTGATCCTCACCCAATTCTTTGCCTGCTTGGCCTTACACAATAAGGACACCTCCTTGTTGGTGTTTAATTTGGGCTGGGCCAACCAGAATGAGGATCTGAATGAGGTTATCCCCATTTTGCTGGCTTGGACTGAGCTTTCGTGGGGGGACAGACTGGGGAAAGTCTGTCTGATTGGGTCCTCAAGTTGTTGTCCCAAATCTTTGTGGTGTTTATTCGTACATTGTGTTTCTGCCCCGGGCTGCAGAGCTGCAAGTCAAGCCTGGATTCCCTGTGCCTCTTGGCTCTCAGTCTGCTGCTGAGGGTTCCTGAGGAATGGCAAAAGGCTGTTCTTCAGCCATGCCCGGGTGTTTCCCTGCTTGAGAGAGGTGCTGGGGATCTCCTGGCTCTGCTGTGCTCGTGCTTCCTGCCTGCTTAGCTCTTATAAAATCATTTTATTGGTGCCCACAGTAGGCTGCCGCTGAAGGGGCTGCTGGATGTGGATGTGAATGAACAGTTCAAAGTGGTTTGTGTGTGAGAAAGACTTCTCTAAACCCTGATCCAACTTTGCTCTGGCTCTGAGACTTGGCCCGACCTTCAAAGCCGAGTGTGCGTCCTCTGCCACGCTCCTCCAGCCCCCAGGGTTTTTCTACCGCTTCAAACCATCCATGAGCTTTGAAATACAGCTGCAGGGCTTTAAAACACGAGGGGTAAATGAAGTATTTTTAAAAAATAACCTTTCCCTGCCGTGTCTGGGAGGTAAAGGGACCGGCTGCTGGGCTGGGTTAACCTTATCAATCCCCACCACTCATTTACCCTCTGTCATGGCAACACGAGCAAACACTCACTCAGTTGCCAAGGTTCCCCAGGGATAATGGGGTCTGGCTGGAGCAGGGAGTGATTACACCACTTCCTTTGAGGGAGCAGCTGCTAAAAGGGAAAAAGGGGCCAGCAGGTACCTGGGAATCCTGGGGGAGGTGAAGCCCTGGGAGCAGGAGAGGTAATTACACTGGCACAGCACGGCTTGGGAATTGGGAGCTTGGATCTAGCTGGCTGTTTAATTTTGGGGGTTTTTTTAAATGAAGTATTTTTAAAAAAAAATTCTAATTAATTTCCTATGAAAACAAATTAATCTAGACACGAGCTGCTCGGCTGAAATAACCAGGCAAATGAAAGCTGACTGGAGGCCTCCTCGTGGGCCTGGGTAGGACATTTTTGTCTTTGCAGGGCTCTGAGGAATCGATGCTTCGTGGGCACCTGTAATGAGCTGGTGCAGGCTGTGCTGTCACTGCATGAGGAGGTTTTTCTGCTGCCAGGAGTGCCCCAGTGTCAGCAAGACCCTTCAGTTTTAACTTTGATGTAGTCAAGGTAAAGTCAAAATGTCTGAGGTGGAGGAGCGGGGAAGGGACTTGGTGCAGTGAGATGATGTTGAAAAAGCAAGGTGGTAAATTCGGGACAGGAAAATGTTGAGGGTGTTAAATACAGAGCTGTAGGCTGGGTCAGGCAGTGCATGATCCAGGAATCTCTGGAGGCTGGGAGGGTGTTCTGGATAAGCATTGCTGTGCTCTGCTCTTATATTCTTCTTTAAGCATCTGCTCTGGCAGCTGGTGAGGTGGCAGGTACAACCTGCTGTGACTGTGCTCAGTTACTGAGGTACAATCCATGATGTCCATGTTGATGTTCTGCTGAGAAAACTGCCCTTCTTTCTCAGAAATTCCTTGAAGAGCACCGTGTCCAAGGGCTGTGTCTGCCTGCTGTTGTTCCCTTTGCTCAGGCCCCACTGGAAGGCTTCTCCCTCTCAGATTGAAGTCATGCTCTCAGTTCTGGTTGCCAGAGTACAACTCTTATCGTGGAGACAGCAGAGGCAGAGCCACGTCAGAGCTGCAGGCAGGGATGTGCTCGGTTCTGCATCCTCCAGGATGCTCCTGGCCCCACGTGAAGGGTCAGCTCTGCAGGGCAGCGCTCCTCCCCTGTGCTGAGGGCAGCCAGGTGGACTCAGATTTAATGAGGTTTTGTTTCACATGACTTCCTCCATCACAGGAAAGGAATGAGCAGGTGGAGTGGTTTTAAAGCAGGTCGCAGAATATCGATAAAGAGCTCCCCTTTTAATTCTGAATTCGGGTAAAAAGCAGAATCTTGGAGTGGGAGGTTTTCTTTCTGTGGCACTCAGTGCTTGTGCTTTGCTGTCACCCTGCGTGCAGGGCACTTGCAGGTGGGCCAGGAGCTGTGGATTTCTCTTGCCCTCTCACTGGCTGCTTCTACCCCTCAGTAGCCTGTTGAGAGGAGAGGAGAACAGGGAGGGGATGGCTCAGTGCTGACTGGAGCATTTCTGAGAGAGAATTTGAGACTGCACGAGGGGGATGTTTCACCACAGCCCATGGAAATGCCTCCCCAGGCTGGCCTGGTGTTGCTATCTGGGAGTTTCTGATTTCCTTGTACTGCTTGTCCTGTCCTGAGATAAGAGGGGAGATGCTTCACGCCTCCCACTCCTCTGGCATCATTCCCATGCCCATGAGAGGCAGTCCTTTCCCTCCAGCCCTGCTTTTCCCCCAGCAGACCGTGCCCTGCAGTCCCATTCCTGTTTCCTTCTCCGAGGTGTGTCCCCACCAGGCTTTTTCCAGAGGCAAAGGTGCAAAGCCAGCAGCTCCCATCAGAGGAGATGGCACATCCCGGCGCCGCCGACAGACAACTGTAAATATTTCAGGGAATAATCTCTCTGAAGACTCTTTTGGGATCTGGTGGCTCTCTAGGCTGTGCTTTGTTTGCCTTCTCTCTTTGCAGATGCTGCTCAGGGAACGGTGGAGGACAGAAAGCGTATGCTGAGTAACAGGAGGCAAAAGACCATGACATTGCTTGTTTTTGTTCAGTCACGCTGAGCAAAGCTCACTGTGCTGTGAGGCTGGAGAATGCCTTTAAGCCTCTCCTGAGAGAAGTGCTCAGCTCATGTGCTCTATTCTGACTCGCCTTCAGCTCTGGTAGAGCAGATAAAGCTCTGCTGAGGAGGGGCAGATTCTTCCAGCACAGCTTTTTCCACCCTGAAAGCACAGCTGCTGGCAGAGCAAACTCCTGTGCCCTGGCTGTGCCGTGGGGCTCATCTCCAGCTCCAGCTTTTATTCCAAAGACCCCCCCAGCCACCACAGGCTGCTTGCCTGGAGCCCTGCGTGGACACAAAGTGTGGGCTGTGCTATTCTTCAGGTGTTCCTGAGTGGGAGGGAGGAATACGTGGTGCAACTGAAGAGTAATTTAATATATGCATTTGTGTGGGGGGCTTACATGTGCATGTAATCCTGTAACCACACATCACAGGCTTGGGAAATCTCTGGAAAATCCCAGGTCAGCCATTCTGTGTGAAATTGTAGCTTCTCTCTTCTTCCAACCCAAGCCTGAGGGCGGGAGGCTCTGTGTTCCTTTGCTGTTCATGCCTGATTGCTCCCCAGTGTGTGAGCGCCTGTGGGATGTGTGTGGGGAAGGTGTTCTCGGTGTTCTCTCTTGAGATTGTGAGGAAGATTAAAAGAGCAGGAGGTGTTCTGGGACCGAAGGGAAATGCAAACCCAGCGTGTGGCACTGAGCAGAGCGGGGAGAGCAGTTGGTGCCAGGGTTCAAGGAATTCTTCTAGGGGTGGTCTCTTTGAAAAGCCATCGCCTTGACTAACATGCTAAAGGTTTCAAAAATCGTGTGGGACACTTCTGTCTGTCCTTCCTGCCTCAGCCTTGTTTCCTGCAGCTTTCCCATCTCATGGGAGATGGGAAAGCTGCCTCATGCCTTGCTTTGCTCAACAGTCAGACTGTGCTGAGCCTTCACCCTTTTTACACACATTTCCCTTTGCACTGGAAGAAATCTGAGTAGAATTTCCCCTCTTCCCTCCTGCCTCTTGTAAGCACTGCATTTTCAGGCTCTCCCCAGAAACTGGATGTTGAGAGAGGAGGGAACTGGTTCATTGTCTGTAACTCTGAGGGCTGAGGTGGGCTTTGGCAGGAGGGAGCTGTCGGTTCAGTGCCACAGGTCCGTGTTTCTGCACTGGGGGATGCTTGAGCTCAGCACAGGAGGGAGAATCTGATGTGCACAAGCTCTGTGTGAGGGGGCCAAGGCCATCAGGCTGTGCTTGGCACAGCAGCACAGAGCTCTGCGTGGCAGCAGCAGATAGCAGGGGTAGGTACAGCCCTGCTGGCTGAGCGTGCTGGGGATGGAGACTGGAAAAAAAGAGTTTGCTTGGGAACTCCAGCACAGCTGGCAGGTGATACACCCTGCCTGCCATTGTATCTGATTGCTGGGTGCCAACCAGCATTAAACACGTTATCTCTGCCCAGCAGGTGCAGTTTCAAAGCTGGAGAGTGTCTGTGCTGGGGACAAGTATTAATACCTGGAAATTCATGCGTTAGGGCTTGTGAGACACTCGCTCTGCTGGAGAGCAAATCCAGCTGGTTAAAAGCTCCATACGTCAAGCCTAGTTTAGCATCCATTGAAATCTCTGGGCTGAGCCTGTCCCTTGGTGCTTTCCATTCATCTGAGCTGCTGATAGGACTCAGAACTGCTCAGGTGAGGAGTCTCTTCGGGGGATGTTTCTCCCATGAGTCTGGAAGTTGCCTCCCGTGAGTGTCTTGCTGCCTTTTCTGAGCAGTGGAATTTTCATTTCACAAGGAATCACTGGCGTGACCATGGCGGGGACAGGAGCCACAGCAGGAGATCTGCTGCAAGAGGTGCTGTCTTAAGCATCAGAGAATGCAAACAAGCTGCTATTGTAGGCTGGAGTTATAAATATCAGGCTATTATGGAGGCAGTTTTAATGAAGGAAATGACTTGCCACTATTCATGCTGATTGTTGCGTGGGTTTTTGTTTGTTACCCCATTAAGAGGTTAAAAAAAAGGCAACTGTAGCTTCTTTGTGTCGTTTGGAGTGGCTTTCTCTGTCAGAACCGCAGCACTGGGGCTCTGGAGGTGGGGAGGCAGAGAATATTCTCACAGACAATGCTTTTCTCTAGTTTGAAATGAAAAATCAGGACTGACAAAGAGTGTCTGGCTTTTTTTTTTTTTTTTTTAAGAGTATACCATAAAATCTTAACTCCCAGCCTTGCCTTCAAGGTACCTGGAGGTATTTATTGGCTTATATTTTATGAGGATGATGGTGTGTTTTTGTCGCTGTCTGTGGGTGAGCGTCTGTCTGCTCCCACCGCGTGCGATGCTGGCAGATCACCTCTGCTTGCTTTGCTGCAAGAGTGGCTGCTGTTTGCTTCTTTCAGGTGTGATCCCTGCCACCCCACCCCTCCCCAGGCTGGGGCCATGGCTGATATGATTTTCGGCAGCGGGACGGGCCCCTGGGTTTGCCCCAACGACCGGCAGCTGGCCCTGAGAGCCAAGTGAGTGCTCCCCACCCTCCTCCTCCTCCTCCCCTTGCACCCTCAGCTCTGCTCTGACAGCTTCTTCTCTGTGCAGCACCTGGCTCTTGGCCTCATCCTGCACCCCTGGGAGTCCATCCCACAGCCCTCCCCTGGGTGATAGGAAGGGTTGGAGGCATTCTCAGATCTCTGAGGCGCCCTGGATATAATTGATGGCATCCCCCAGCTGCCAGCACCTTTTTGTTTTAGGAACTTGTCATCCGATCTCATCTTCCCCTGAAGTTAAAATTACTGCATAACCTAAAGACTAAAAGGATGGGGATGAGTCAAGCACTAGAGCTGCGTTTTTCCTGGATGCTTTCCTTCCCTGGCAGCTGGGACAGTGCCACCTCTGCTCTTGCCTGAACCCCTGGGCTCAGCTGCTGCTGCAGAGGGTTAGAAAATAGGGGAACACCCCATGTTTTGAGGGGGCTGCATGGCTGGGAGCAGCCCACTCCACTGTCACTTCCCCAGCCTGCAGGAAGCCTCAGCAAAACAGCAGTGCCCGAGAGTGGCCTGCATTCTCCTTGCAGCCATAAGTTTATCCAGTGACCTCCAAACCCCTCCTGAATGGTAATTAATTAATTGAGCTGTGAAAGCTCCTGCCTGTCGCCAAGTGAGCCAAGGAGAAACATCAGCTGCTGCGTGTGAGGCACAGAGGGTTTGCTGAAGTCCTCGTGTGAACCTGGGCTGGACCAAGGGAGGATGTTGCCAAATTTGTATTTCCAGGCGTGCCCAGTGATTTGTGTGTTCAAACTGAGGGATGTGGGATCTTGCAGGGAGGAGGGTGCTGGTGATCCCTGTGTTTGGGAGTCTGCTCTTGGCATTTGGGGTGCCTGGCACCAGCATCCATCTCTGTGAGGGTGTCCCCAGGAGAGCCAGCCCCAGGGGCGCTGCTTCTCCTCGTGGGCAAACAGGAATGGGGGCTTGGAGTGGGAAAATACAAACTGGAGCACAAAGTGGGGTGAGAGGGCAGGGAGAGACAGCACAGCACTCAGTGCTGCTGGAGGGGTGATGTGGAAATGTGGTCAGAGAGGGGAGACTCCTTCTTTGAGGTTTAGTCACAGACTCCCCTGAGGGGAGGCTGACGTGGGTCTGTGCCGGGGCAGCTTCAGCCCGTGGGGCAGGGCAGGGGTTTTGTGCTTTCCTTCCTTTCCCAGCTGAGTCCTGCCCTCCACCCCCTCCCACAGGCTCCAGACGGGCTGGTCAGTGCACACATTCCAGACTGAGAAGCAGAGGAAGATGCAGGCTCTGAGCCCCAAGGAGCTTGAGGTCATCCTGGGAGTCATCCGCAAGGCAGAGAGGTTGGACACGGTGGAGCAGCAGCGCATCGGGTACGGTCACGTTCACTGTCCCCTTCCCTCCCAAGGAGAGGTCAGCACAGACAGGAGTGGCTCTCCCAGCTGCCTGAGCTCAGCCTCCATCACTCAGAGCATCCCTTAGGTCAGACGTTTTCCCCTCCCATGCTGCTCGTATGGAGGTGACGACCATCGGGGAGGGTGTCGGGTTTTTCCTCTCTCTGAAGTCTTTTCGTGCCTTCTTTGAGCCGTGGGGGTTGCTGAGGCTGCAGCCCTGACACAGTCCCTGGAACACGCAGGCAGTGCTGAGGCAGTGGCTCTGGGAGAGGCTGGGAAGATGCTGGGCTGGTGCACGGATGGCTCAGGATCACTGCTGGCAGTGCAGTCAGGTTTTCCCTTGTCCGCACCAGGCCCCTGGGATTTTGCCTGGAGCAGAGAATGAGTTTATGTTCTAGTTGGCTGAGCCCTCTGGATGGGGTTTGCTAGCTTGAATTATTTAATTTACAGGCATCCTTTTGCTGCTGCAGGTTCCCATTTGCTCTCAGCCCTGCTGGAGGCCTGGCCTGGGCTGTGTCTGTGATCATCCTACACTGACTGCCTTTAAAGCCAGAGTGCTGGGCAGCCCTGCAGCATTTCCCAGCAGTGTTTGTGCTCATGAGACAAGAAACCCCAGGGACTCCCAGCCTGTGTCCAGCAAACCCAGCTTCCTGCTCCTCTGCTTCCCTGTGCAGAGCTCGTTAGCGAGGGCTAACGAGAAGTGACAGCGATGTTTTTGTGATAAATGGGGGACCCCAGCAGCAGCCAGTGACCCTGAGGGCCTGGCTGTTCCTGTGTGGATGCTGCTGGAGCTGCAGCAAGTGCTGCCCTCGCAGCTCCCGGGGTGAAGCATTCTCTGAAACGCCTTTGTTCACTCCCGGGAGTTCTTTTGTGCCGGAGTCCAAGTCGAGGATCATAAATCCACTAATGATGGCTGGGTCTGGCTGTGCAGCCTGACCTCCCCACCGTGGGCAGTACCTCCTTCAAACAGCCCTTGCCTTGCTCTCAGAATGGGCCCTTCCTGGTGGATGGGACGTTAGCACTAATGAGAATGGGATTCATGGATAGCAGGATCGCTCCCTCCTGGTGCTGCCACTGATAAATAGCTTGGCTGCTGCTGTCCCCCTCTACAGATGGAGGCCTGAAGGTTGCCAAGCAGTGATCTCATGGCAGAGCAACCTTGCTCTGCATGCTCTCCACACCCTGCATCCTAATTGCTTCTCCCGCCTCCCTCCCCTCTCCCAGCCCTGCTGTTGCAGACGTTGTGCATGCATATGTGCTTCCTGCCCTCCAAATGGGCTGTGGAACGGAGCAGGGAGCAGTTACTGGCACTCCTGTGCCACAGCCAGGCTCATTTTGGTCTTTGGGCTTCAGTCTGGCTCATTTTGGTCTTTGGTCTTCAGTTTGGCCTTCCTGCTTCTAATGGGACGTGGGCAAGGCAGTGCCTGCCGTGCTGCTTTGGGTTTGATAGGTTTAACTCCTTTGCCCTCTCCCAGTGCTTTTTCACTTGCCTCGGCCTGAGCACTTGAAGCTTTTCCTGCTGTGACCTCTGCTCTGCTTCTTGCCCGCAGGCGCCTGGTGGAGAGGCTGGAGAACATGAGGAAGAACGCGATGGGGAACGGCCTCTCGCAGTGCCTGCTCTGTGGGGAGACACTGGGGCTGCTGGGCAGCTCCTCTGTCTTCTGCCAGGACTGCAAAAAGGTGGGTTTGGTCACAAGTGCCTGTTCCTGGCAGCAGAACTCTCTAGGAAATGCCACCAGGCCCCTTGGAAGCTGGAGAGCTCTGCAGGGTTAACTGATTTTATTCTCACTGCTGCTGTCAGACCATCGAGTTTTCTCTTGCAGCCTGGGGATAATAAGAGATTCCTCAGGATCCTAAAGTGCCTGAGCTGCACTCAGTGCTGGGATGGGCTGTGCCAGCCCCCTCTGCATCTCCCAGCTGGGGTTTGCAGAGTGGGACAAGGGGCAGAAATGTGCAGCCAGCAGAGGCAACTCACAACAGAGCCTGTGAGCTTTGCTCCTACTCACTGCAAGGTCTGCCCTGAGACCTCCCAAGAGGACTCAAGTCCATCCTCAAGCTCCAAAGCAGTGTAAGTTTTCCAGCCCTGTGCCTCAGGGACTGCCTGTGTTGTGTGTGTTGTTGCTCTGCCAGCACCCCAGGGATGATTCCTGCTGCTCTTGGCTCCACAGCCAAGGGGTTAATCTGTATTGCTGTGGAGATGATGATCTCCAAGGCAACCACCTCATCCTGCCTCTGCTGGGAGGCTGATTTTCCTTGTACTTGAAGCCCATCTTCCCCTGGGGACTCACCTCTGGGAGTTCCTTCATCCCAGCGTGTTGCCTGTGGCGAGGTGAGGGCACCTGCCGGGTGCTGGAGTGTTTCCTGACTGAGCAAAACCTGCTGCTTTACCATGGGCTGGTTCATGCTGGCACCTCTGTGGTTGGGACAACCTTCTGTGGCACTGCTGGCTTTTGTGGGACACAGTTCTCGTGCAGAGCAGGCTGCTGTGAGCCCTGCTGCCATGCGGGTTCCTCCGCTGGAGCCCTTGCGCAGAAGTCGCTCGAGCGATGCAGGGATGATGCAGAAGATTCCTTCTAAGGCAGTGCCTTGGAAAAGAAACACAAACCTTGGAGCCCCTGGGTCCTAAGCCACGGGGGAAAGCAGCTTTTAAGGAAAGGGTGTGGAAGGAAGCAGCAGTGGGGAGTGGAAGGTGTGGTTGGAATGGGAGCAGCTCCGAGAGCAGCGTGGTCTCTGCGTGTGGTGGGGAATAAAGGGCTGGGGGCAGGCAGGAGGCTCTTGGCTGTTTCCTGTGTTTCAGGCATGTGGAATAACAGGATGTGCTCTATTCCTGCCTTCTTCCCGTGGCAGTTCCGCTCTCACCTTGTCAGGAGCCAGCTAAGTCACGTTGCCACAGGGCTTTTTACCCAGCTCCCTGTGAACCCTGTACACTATTGAAGAGGAAGAGGCAGCTCCAGACACTTCCCAGCCCTGCCCATTTGCAGGAGTGACTCTCAGCTGGTGGCACAGTGTGAGCCTGAGGCTCTGGGAGGGCTGTGACCAGAAAACCCCAGAGAAAAGCTGAGGTTTTTTTTTCTTTTTTTAAAATTTTTATTTCCTTTTTGTCTGGAGTCTGTTGGGCACTTCAGCAGCATTCACATCCAGGCTGATTTAAGTCAGATCCTGCTTTTCCAGGGTGCATTTTGCAGCTGCTTTCAGACTGGCTGCACTTTTCAGCTCCGTGCCAGCCCAAGGCAACGCTGCCAGGGTGCCCTGGGCTTCTCCCCTTCTGCTTTTTAATGTTGTGAACTCAGGGAGCAGCCAACCCTTCAGCAGAGCACGGAGTGAACTGCTTGTTCCCTCTTGTCCAGGGATAGCCATCACTCATGCAGTGCTGTGTGCAATAAGCAATTTGTCAGGGAATTATGGATTTTTAAAGTTGGTATTTTTCTGGCAGGCACTGCTCCGTTACCGTGTCATTGCAGCCCATTTAATTCAATAACAGGAATTTGTAATGATGCACCTGAAACACAGCAAAGAATTTACCTTCAGCAAATCCCTTCTGCTGAGCAGGGGTTCTGCATTTCTGATTGATCTTCTGAGTGCCACTTCCAGCTTTATAAAGAATGCTTTTAATATTAGTTTTTATTATCTGGGAAATAAAGGCTTTGTGGCAAGAAAAAGGTGTGTGCAAAGCCAGATGTGTTAACAATAGCAGCAATGAGACAAAGCCCAAGGTGCCATTTACCATGCAGAGGGGATTGATGTCGTGTGGAAAAGGTGAAGGATGAGTGGGAGAAGAAAGTGCTTTGTCTTGTGTTTAATGAGAAATGGGGCTGCATTTAACGCCCTTGATTTTTATGTCTTCTTCCGAAGGGGTTGTGAGCGATGCTCAATTTCCCAGCTACTCCGCAGGGAAGGGGAGGAGGAAAAAACACCGTTTAAATGTTGGGATTTTTCAGAATTCATGGCCGGGAGTGAAATCGGTTGGGAAGTTCCACTAGAGGGAGCGTTTGAATGTGCTATCCGTGTGGGGATTGGGATCTCGGAGGGTATTTCAGGCTGAGCTGCTCCCTCAGGTTTTGGGTTGGGCGAGGGAGAGTTTGGGGTCGTTTAGAGGATGTCTGTAATTGAATCTGTAAATCCCCCTCGCCATGGGGAGCACCATGGTGAGGGTTGATGCACCAGACCCAACAGGCTGTTCATTATTCCTCTGGGAGGATGAGGATGGGGGCAGGAATAGTGGGATGGAGGAGATGAGATCTTCATCCCTGGACACAGGAGCAGCCCGGTGTGGGGGATGTGTAAAACCTTACCTGGGGACATCCCACCCTTGCGTTTTTCCTCTCCTCTTGTGAGTGCCTTTTCCCCTGTGAGGACCAAAGGTTTCATCCAATTTCTCATTCAGGGCTGATAGGCATCAGCTTCATTATGTAATGTCGGGTGATTCAGGTTGGAAATGTCTCGGAATGCCAGCACAGACTTGAAAGTTCCCTCATGGAGCAAAAAAAGCTGTGCAGCACCATCAGACATTTAGGAAATGTGTGTAACCATGGCCATGCCCACTTCCTAAACAGCCACAGACCAAGGAGAGTGTGCAGAGCTCGAGGGGAAGATGTGGGGTGTGAGACCACGGGTGTGAGGGGAGGGAGGAGAACATTTCCAGTCTTGCACTTGTGCCTGCTCACAGCTGCTTTCCACACCACAGAGACTGGGGGGGGGTAGGATTTAGGGGAATAAAGAAGCCACTCTGGCAACACGCCTGTGGGTGATGGGGTTTGATTTGTTCTCCTTCTCAGCTCTTCTTCTCACCCTGGAGTCAAGGGCTGTGCTGTGGATTTGCCTTTGTCTCAAACAGACTTCAAGCAGCTTCCTACAATCAGTGGTTCTCCAGGATAAACAGGAGAATTGTGCCATGGTTTAGGTTTTTAAGGAAATCAAAACAGAGCTGTTGGAGCAGGGGTTTCTCAGCCTCCTCTCCCCCGGGGGCTGTGGGGAGCTGCTAACACCACTTTTTTTGGTTTGTTTTTTTTTTTTTTTTTCTTTTTTTCTCTCTCCTTGTTTCAGAAAGTTTGCACCAAGTGTGGGATAGAAACTGTTGGAGCCCAGAAACGCCCTCTGTGGTTGTGCAAGATCTGCAGTGAGCAGAGAGAGGTAAAACACAGCTGTGGGGAGATGGGGCTCAGCAGCATCCACCTGCCCACCCCAAATCTGTGCAGAGCCATGTGTGGGCTCTTCCCTGTGCCTTGGAAGGCTGAAAATGGCATTTGGGAGGCTTGGCTGGAGGCCAGGCAGGCTCAAACACACACAGCGGTGACAACTTGGTTTTATGAGGGGGTGAAGGGGAAAAGCCACACCTGGAGCCTGGCTTTGTGGGATTTTTCTAGCTCTGGCCATAAAGAGACTGTTCCCTTACACCCTTTCCCTCCTCACTCTGTGGCAAATATACTTGGCTAACTGTTTTTTTTTTTTTAAAAATACAGCTTGAGAGATGTAGAGCATAACTGCAATATTTGTCCCACTAAAAATAACTAGGGTTGCAGCCTTTAAATCTGTTTTCCTCCCTGCCTGCAAAATCCCAGCACTTGCCAGTGTGCGAGACTTCTAATGCAGGTCCCTAAATTTTTATATCCTCCATCCTTGACTTGACACTGCAAAGAAAAAAAGAGAAGTAATGGGCTTCCTCAGTTCTTGTCTGCCAGCCAGCATCCACCAACATCAGGGCTCTCTGCTCCGTGCTGAAGTGAGGTTTGTGAATTTGTTCTGTGATTACAGATGGATTTTCACTTGTTCCCATCCATTTATTTTGGGCTTTTGCTTGCGGTCCTCGAGCATCAATCCAGTCCAGCCATTTCTGACCAGTGTCACCTGGGTGCTCTGCTAAATCAATTTTTGAAGTGTAGTGAGAGCGTTTGCGCAGGTGTTGGAGGTGCTGAATTTTTTTTTTTTTTATATTAGTTTTGGAAACTTTGCGTTGCTTAGGTTCTACATTGGAGGGTTGTTTTTTTTTTTTGTGTGGGAGCACTCACAAAGTCCGTGTTCAGGTAAGATGAGGGATACATGGATGCTGCTGGTCTTTAAATTATCAGCAGCAGTGTGGGTAGGGCAGGAAGAGAGCATTCTAATTCCCTGGATTTTGATAATAGTTTGATTCACTGAATCATCCAGATGTTTTGAATTCCAGATAGAGAACCCAAGATAGAGAGCGAGGCAGGTGCAGTTATTCTCTGTGCTCTATGGGGAAATGCAGGGGCTAAAATTTACTTTATTTCTTTTATTCTGGGTTTTTTTTTTTTAATCTCTCTGTACCACTGTGGGCTTTTTTCCTATTTCGTAAAAAATAATAAGTAATCTGGTCACTGGACAGAGAATATTAACGTGTCCAGCACGTGTTATGTGTGGCCAGAGTGTGAGGGTATGATAACCTTCAGCACTCATTCTCTGAGTCCTGAGATACAGCCAAAGTGCATCCCTGATGAAAATGGATGGACCTTTCCTTCTCAGACTAAATTATAGCCTCAACTTGCCTCTCAACCCTTAGCTTCTGCTTTATTTTTCAATTCCCTTTAAGGTGGGTTCAACTCTGCCTCCTTTCTTGCTTGTGCTGGTGCTGGTGCCCTGAACAGGAGAAGGTTGGAAGGGTCACAGTGTGGGCACACAGACATCAAATCATACATCCCCTCTGTCTTCCCACATGCCCTGCCTTTCTTTTGAGGGATTTGGGAATTGAGAATTAGCAGAAGCCTTGGGGCATGTCAGCCAGGGTGAGGAAGCTGAGGCAAATCAGGATAAATGCCTGGAAATGGCTTTGATGGGTGGCTTTGGTCTTCCCTAAGTGTGTGAGGAACAGGGATCCAGGCAGGGAGCTTCAGGAATGCACTGGAGCACTGATGGAGCAACAAATCAGTATCACCCTTCCTCTGCTCCCTTCTCAAAGTGACTTCAGCCTATGAAATTTGTACTTAAAGAAGGCTGGTCCCAGGCCTCAGAGCTCTGGCAGCACCTCCCCACTGCTCAGAGCCCTAAACTCAGCCAGCTGCAGTGGTGAGGGTTTGATGCTGGTCCAGGGCCCCCTCCATGGGCAGTGGGATGGGATGTGGTGTTTCCAGGTGAGGTGATTCCCTCCCCAGCAGAGCTTTGATCGCTGTTTAATTTTCTGAGCCATGGCTCAGGGTGTTCAGGCTTGGTATTTGTGAAGCTCTCGACTCCCTGTGAGAGGCTGCCAGGCTCTGAGGTGGGAAAGGGAGGTCACTTGGAAACCAGAGTGGACTAAATGATGTTGGCCAGAGTTAATCAGTGTCATCTGGCTGGGAGGAGAGCCTTGGGCTGTGATTGTCCCCTTCAGCCACACACTGAGGGAGCACAGGGGGCTCACCAGGATCTCAGGATGGTGGGCTTGGACATTCCCATGCACCAGCTAACAGCTGCAGTGTGTGGCATTGTGCACACATGCTGAAGCTTCCATCCCTTCATTTTCCATATTATTTATCCCTGCAGGCTGGATTTAAGCCAGCATGAGTTTAGTGACACGTGGTACCTGTCACCCCCTTTTGCTGCATGGACAGCATCCGTGCTGGCCTCAGTTGTGATTAAATAATCACCCTGCCTGGGTCAAAATGCACACCCAAGCAACAAGCTGTCGTTTACAGCAGTTCTCCAGTCGGAGTCGAGTGCTTGGTGCCCACAGATCCCTCTGGGAATCCCAGCCTCAGCCGCTCGGAAGCGTTCTCTGCTGCTTTCTGTTTCCTTGAAAACCTCCTCTGGGGAGGCTGTGCTGCATAGCGATGAGGAACGAGTTGCTCTGACACTGTCTTATTTCTGGAGAGTGGAGGCGATGAATGGGCTCTGCCTGCTGTTTCCCGGGATTCTGACTGCATCCCAACCATCCCAAACAGAGCAGCGAGCTCGGCAGCGCGGGATGTGCGGGGCCAGGGTCTCCCAGGGGCTGGGAGGAAAGTGCTGTGTTCTGGCAGAGCCTGGATGTTCCTGCTGCCAAAGGGAACATCCCCACGGAGCCACAGGCACCCCCGCACCAACCTGAAATAAAATAGACCTCCCCTGCCTCAGGCCAGAGCCACTTATCCCAGCTGTTTCCAGAGGGAGCTGATGGAAAACTCTTTGTTCTTTCAGGTTTCTGTGGATGTTTTTTTCTTTGCAACATCTTTGGATGGCAGTGGAATTGAGGATGATGTGGGTTGTGGTTTAGTGCTCCTGCAAGCAAGGGTAGAAGCAAATTCAGCCACGCTCACATTGGCTTTTGAGGGCAAGAATCTCCCTTCCTCCTTCCCTCCTCCTCCTTGTGCCACGCTGCCTTTCCTGGCTTTGATCTTGCTTTGCCTTTCTGCAGATGGAGTGTGCAGGGCTGATCCTGCCTGGGTCAGCCCTGCTCCTGCATGGATCCCGTTGGGGAGGCCAGGGATGCTGGTCCCTGACTGCAGCCAGCACCTGGCTGTGGGTTTGCACTGAAACTCCCCCGGGAATGAGATCCCAGGGCAGGAAGGGAGCAGCTCCTGCAGTGCACAGGGCTCCTTGCAGCAGCTGTCAGAGCAGCAGAACGTGCCTGGCAGGAGTGGTGGTGGGTAAATACACAGCTGGAATGATTCCCTGCTGCCAGGCCTCTGGCAGAGCACGATAACAGCTCGGGCAGCAGTGCCCGTGCTGAATTAGCTGTGCGTGGCCGAAATCTGCCCGTCACCTCCTGGCCTGAAGGGGAAAAGGGACCTGCTGGGTTTTGTCAAATCCCTGCCCAGCCCTTTAACTCTCTGCACAGCCTTATTTTGACTGATCCCACCAGGTTCTGCAGAGCACCTTCTTGAATTACCCCTTTATATATAATTTTTATATATATATATATCCATAATTAGCGATGCTATCATTGTAATTAAAATCCTCTTGGAAGCATTCGTGCACATTTACATTTGAATTGACACATCCAGGACTGTAGGGATAATGAAAGCAGTTTCGGTGGGCTGGGGGAGAAAGCTTTTTTTTTTATTAAACTCCCTCAAATATGAAAGAGAGTGTCAGCTACCAGGGACCTGTTAAAAGTTTTAATTTGCCCCCTCTTCTTCACTTTCCTTTTAATTCCTCCTCCTTCACTACAAGGCGTTTTCATGGCTGGCTGCATTTCTCAGTTTATCCCAACAAACCACGCAGGGGAAGAAGATTTTTGCGCTGGAGGAACGGAATCGTCTCCTCCCCTTTTGCCCCCGGGGCTTCCCTTTCCACATATCCACTCCTACCACTCAGAAAACTGTAAAGCAACATAGCTCGGGGTTATTCCTGCCTGGCATGACGATTTCCTGGCAAAACACCCCACGGGTGGAGAGGGCTGTTTATTTTGGGTGACTCTGGGTTGAATCGGAGCGATGTGCACCTGTTTGCAATTGAAAGAACTCATCAATAGCCTCTGCCGTATTATTTCGGGGGTGGCAGCGAGTAGTTAGACTCAAAATAGTGTCCTCTAGAACAGAGCCACGGGGGGGGGAAAAAAATGAGGGCTGATTGAAAGGGGGATGATAAATGGTTGAAGGCTGGCAGCCACTGCAGCTCGAGAAACGTCGGGGTCAGCGGGGCGATGGATTTTGCTATTCCGGAAACAAAGCCCCGAATGGTAATTTCAGTGCCTTTTAATTTCCTTCATCCTCAAGTGCCGAATGTGGGAGTCGACAACAGATTGCTGTAAATAATGTAATTGGAAATCTCTGTGTTATGGAAAAGCAGATGAATGCAAATAACGAGGCTGAAGAGCGCTCGCTCTTTCTCCGCTGCCAGTGGCGTTTGCAGCGTGCCAGAGAGCTGGGACAAAGTGGCTCTGTGGGAATGTGCTGCAGGCAGGGGATGCCAGCAAGGTCCTCCCGGGGTGGTTGCATCTGCAGGTGCCTTTTTCTTCGCTGTAGCCCACGAGAAGCTGCTTCCCCACCTTTTGGTATTGCTGCTGTCAGCATGGGAAGCTGAACGTGGTGGTTTTCCTCGGGCTGCTGCGAAGGAAAGGGCTGCAGGATGGGAACAGCTCCTGCGTGGCACAAGCAGGAGGTGGTAGAGAAAAATGTGGCTTTGCAGCAAGGATCCTTTCTAAGCATCTCTGTTTAGGGGATGTGGTTCGGTGAGGAGAGCTCTGGGGAGGCTGTGAGTGTTTGTTTTGATTCCCTCAGCTATGATCCAGCTCTTTATCAGCAAGCCCTGATGTTTTCCCTGTTCAGGAGCTTGTTTTAGCACTTGTATGCTCAGGGAAGTTCGAGCAGCAACATGGGTTTCACCGGGCCCCAGTGATTCTCTGTTATGTCCCATTTCCAGGCTGCACTTGAAAATGTTCGATAAAATCCTCATCTGCTTCACTCTAGAGCTGCACTGATGGCTCGATGCAACTTTAATGGGAATATTATCAGGGTTATAAAAGGCATTTATGTGTCGTGGCCGTGGCTGTCCCTCTCCCTGGTGAAATTCCAGCTCCACCCAAACTCGGACTGCTTTGGGGAACAAATTTCACCTTAAAGTGAACTGGTGGGAGCAACATCCTCCCCTCCTTGGCAGGAGCAAACTCCTGCTCATAAACAGGAATTTTATTCCCGAAGCTCTGTTACAGATTTATCAATTTGAAATCAAGCAAGAACTTTGCTGTCAGGCCACTCTGGCCATCAATCAAATGCCATCAATAACAGTCAGCAACATCGACCTGTTTTGATCCAAGGATGCTCAAACTGCCCCCTGTGCCCATGTGCAGAGCAGGACGTGATCCCTGGTCCTTTGGGATGGGCTATGCTGCAAACCTGGAGGGGCAGGGGGACTGAACCCATGCAGGGGAGAGCATCTCGCTGCAGCTGTTTTAGAGCTGGCTTCAAAACAATTTCACTGCTGCCATAATAGGACCAAACTCTATTAGAAGCACCAATTTAAAGGGAATATGTATGCAGAGAATCAATGTTATAGTGGTGTTGCCACATCAGAGCTGGGTGTATTATGTCATTAACTCTTTCTGTAACGACTTGCTTTGGGGTAGTGAGAAACCTGGGGGTGACCAGCCTTTGTTCCAGCCATCCGTGCTGTGTCTGATTGGTTTTATGGTGTGCCTAAATTGGAGCTCGCCTGAAGATAATAGGTCTCTCCAGTGCTTCAAATTCAATTACAGATGTTGCAAGGTCTGTTCAGAGAGTGTCTGCACCAGAGGGCTGTTTCCTCCCCAGCAGTTTATCCAGGGAAGGAGTGTGTGTGCACCTGATTCCCAGTGTGTGTCAGGGATGGACAATTTCCAGCGGGTGCCAGCGCTGTCCCTCTTCTCCTGCTGTGCCCCGTGGGTGCAGCTCCTCCCAAAACCTCCACCCTTCCTCAGGGAGATCAGGGCTTGCCCAGCCTGCAGCTCCTGCCTGGGTCGTGTTTACCTGAGCTGCAGCAGGCTGAGCTCTGTGCAGAGATATCCATTCCACGCTTCAAAAATATATTGCATTTCCTGATTCTCAGAAAGCAGAGCGTGTTCCTGCAGGGTCCCTGTGCTGTTGCACACACTGTACCAACTGCTGTGCAGCCCCCACGTGCCAGCAGAAGGGACAGAAGGAGCTGTGTCAGCCTGTGCCTTCCTGCCTGGGTCACTTTGGCTCTTGGCACAGCGGAGAAGGAGCTGGTGAGGTGTCCTGCCTGCCAAACCCGCTCTGTAGAAGAACAACTTGCAGTCCTGGGAAATTGGCTTCCCAGCTTTTTGCCTGGATGGGTGGACTCTCACCATCCTGCGGGGTGGTTGCCCAGCAGGAAAATGTTGGTGTAGCTGTAGGGTGCTCTCACCTCCTGCTTTGCAGACCCTGCTGTGATGCACAAGCCTCTCCTTGCACGTGTGCTGGGTCACAGCGATGCTCTGCTTTCTTCTGCTGAGTGCTCTTCTTTTAAAAGCCCTATTGCCACCTCCCCCTCTGCATTCAGATCACCTGCACTTGGCTTTCAAGACCCCAAACACAGAGATTTGAGCTGTCTGGACTGGGAACCAGGCAACCATCAGTGTCATGGTGTCCTGCTTTTTGTGCCTGCGTGAGAACAACTCTTGTATGCCAGGTGTTGTCCCTGCCCTCTGCTTTGATTAAGCTCCAAAGGCAAATTGCAAATGTGTTGCTGCAATTAGGGATAGCTGCATTTGCACCCACTGCCATCATGATGAAACTGTGGGTAAAATGCTTTGGGAGCTTGGAGTGGGAACGCTGATGATCTCCTTCGCTCTGAACAGAAGTGCAAGAAATAAGAAATGATATTTTTACTAAGTTAACTTATTTTTGCCCTGGCTGTGTCATTAGCTCATTATCAGGCTGCTGGAAGGCACACAAGAATTAGGTTTGTAAGAGGCCATTTCTCCTTGTCTGAGCTGCCACCCTTCTCCCTTCCCCTGGCTTACATCAGGCTTTATATTAAATATACTTAATAGAGTGCCTTCATCATGAGCTGCTTTAAAGCCAAATTGGAGAGGAGAGGCTGTTCTTGCAGGAGATATTACAGTTTAGTGCTCGAGGCCCATTTCCTGCTGCAGGTTCGGGTTATTTAAGCGTTGTGCTCCTCGTTCTGGGGTTTTCAAGCTCGTTACAGGACCTGGCTTGGCCTGAATTGCTCTGTGGGATGAACACCGAGGCTGTGCTGTTGGTACAGCACTTCTGCCATCACCCTCTGCTCCTCCTTCAATCTGTGCCTGCTGCCTCTTCACAGCTGGGGTTTTGTAGCTGTGGAAGGAGGGTAGAGGTGAACCTGGGCTGAAAAGGATTGGGGAGGAATTTGGGATGGGAGGGAGTGGCTGGGCCGAGCTTGGTGGGGAGCTCATTTGGTGGTGGCTGCGCTCTCTTGCTGTAAAAACCCAGCTTGAGGTGTCACGTTTTTGTCTCTGGCAGGTGTGGAAGAGGTCTGGGGCGTGGTTCTACAAAGGGCTGCCCAAGTACATCACACCCTTGAAGAGCAGCAGTGGCAGCAAATCCCTGGAGCTGCAGCCACAGCCCTGGCAGGGAGAGGAGCCTGAGAGGATCGGGAGGAGCCGCTCCTTCACCTGGGCCAGGGGAAAAGGTTGGTTGTCCCAGCCAGGAAGCAGCTGGGAGAAGGACCTGGCTTCTCCTGCTGCTGACAGGATCCAAATAATCAGGGAAGTTCTCTGTTAGAGGTGTTATCCCTCAAGGTGTGGTGTGTTTCTCACGTGGATGTTGGAGTTTTATGCTGTGGTGTGTTTTTTGAGGATTCACTGATATTTAAGTGCGTGTTGGTGGCCCTGAACTTGTCCCAGTCCTGGACTCCCTGTCCTTCAGTCCACCCCTGCTTCCCTCCATTCCTTGTAGCCCCCACTGTTTTTCTGGGATGAGCCATGGGACAGACACCTGCCTGCAGTCAGAGCCCCAAGAGCTGCTCCTGCTGAACTCCAGGGATTGGTGCCACTGGTGGACATCACTGCACAGCCAGGGCTGACCCAAGGCTGCTCTCACTCCCTCCCTCACTGGAGCTTCTTGCTTCTGCTGCTCTGCTGGGCAGATTCCTCAAGTGAGCTGAGTTAGAAATTGCTCTGCCAGCATGTGAGTGCTGCAGAATCAGAGCTGCTGCCAGCCTGCTTTGATTTCTCTTCCTTTCTCTCTGTGTGGATTAGCAGAACTGTCTGGCCTCTCTCCCCTTCAGTCTTTTGCTCTTAGATCCCCTCAGTTGGAGAAGACCTCTCGAGTGAACCAACTGTGTGCACTCTTCCACTTACCACAAGTGCAGGGGGAAATAACCTTTTAATAAAGAAACCTCAGGAGACTTGGGTTTGCAAACCTTCTCTTCAGGGCCCAGCTAAGAAAGCACTCCCAGCCCTACTGTAACTTCTGTAATTAAAGATGAATTAGATCAACAATAGATGGCTGTGTTTCCCTCCAGGAGATGCTTGGGAGGAGTTGTCTTAGCAGAGGTTGATTGATGAGGTTGTTTTTTTGTTCACATGATAGAGAAAACATTAAAAGTTGAAGCTGTTGAGCCCAGACCTGTCCTGCTGCTTAGTTCAGCTTTTCAGCTGAGTTTTGTTTTTTTGGAGAAGGCTTCCCCATAAATACAGCCAGGAGCAGCAAAGGAGCAGGGGGAGGACAGCAAAGTGACCTTTGGTAAGCTTTGATGTGGGTGGCGAGCTGCCTTTCTCCCTGCCCTCTGATGTTTGCCTGGCTGCTGTTTTATGGGTCAGGTAATATTAATTTACAGCTTTATTTTCTGGTGCTTTCTTTCCCTGTTGCCCTTCTCTGTGAGGCCTCCTGTCCTCTGGACAGCTTTTGGTGGGCACTGCAGGCTGGAATTCATCTCTGGAGCTGTCAGCTTGTGCATCTCCCCCCTCCTTTCACCTCTTTTGAAGCTGCCCGTGCTGGGACTCCTGCTGTTTGTCATCCCAAAGCTCTGCTGTGTGCAGAGCAGCCTCCTTCCCCCGTGGAGATGCAAATCCATGATATTGCCATCGTGAACCTGCAGCAGGAGCTGGGCTGAGCTTGCTGAGGCAGCCTGGTTCCCCCTGCCTGGCTGATAGCATTTGTCAGCTCACACCTTGTACAGCCTCACCCAGACACGTCCCTTCAGCTCCGAGCAAAGCCCTGGTGCTTGTTTGGCAGGATGTTCCCAGGAATGAGCTCTGGCATTTAACACGCCTGCCTCTGACAGGCTGCTCTCTGTGGGGTTTCCATTATCTTGGCCAGCCCTGTCCAACCCCTCTGCTCATCTCTGATGGGCTGAAGGAGCCATCTCTGAGCTCTTCAGGGATTTGAGTCACCTGGGGCCAGCACACGACCCCTGGACATCCTCCGTGCCAGGAGCTGCCTTTCAACAGCCATGGGACAAACTTCAAATGTCCCTTTTCCCCCTCAAAATCAAGGGATCAGCGCCAGAACCTGGGCATTTGCTCCCACTGCAGGAGGGAGGGCAGGAATGTGCCTCAAGGAAGAAAAGCCAGCCCCACCAGGCAGAAGTTTTATTTTTGCACACCCGGTGTTTCTCCTGTGCTCGCTGACACTGGGATTCGCCGGTGCCTTTGGTTTTTCTGTTATAAACAAGCAGTTGCCATGGGAACCCTGTGATTAGTTAAAGCACAAATGTATTGTCAGGAGGAGAATAGCAGCAATATTTCTTGTGCTGGGCAGCAGCTCTGCTCCGTGTGCTGGAATGTGGGTGGGATTCTGTGCTGGGTCAGGGGATGGGAGCAAGAGCAGCAGGGATTTCCTTCTTCCAGGCTCTGAGTTCTGCAGGAAAAACGTGGAAATCAGCTGGGTGGGAAGCAGAAGTGTGGTCCCTGAGCTGTTGCACTGTTTGGCAGGAGGGCTGCCTCCTGCTCCCTTTGGTCTCTGGGGGATTTTCCTGTTCCAAGCACTGGGATGTGCCAGAGGCACCGGAGCAGCAGCTGGGCAGGGGGATGTGGTGGGTTTGTCCTGTGTCTATGAGCCAAATCCCCGAGGGATGGAGCAGAGAGGGATGTGCTGGGGTGTGTCAGGCACTCTGCAGGCCACCAAGGGGGACATCCAACCTGCTGACTTTGCAGTGACAAAGCTGCAGCTTGTGCTGCTCCTGGAAGGAAGGAGGGTTGGGTCCAGTCACTTCTTCCTTCTTGGAGCAAGGCTGGATGTGATGTGGCACAGGAGCTGCCCTGGCCTGTGATAATTCTCATCATCTCTCACTTTCCCACCTGCAGTGAGCAGGAGCTGTTGCCCTCCTTTCTCCCCATATTTGCCAAGAATTTGGGTGCTGCAGGGCAGCCCTGCTCAGGGACTCTGCTCATCCCCCTCACCCTGGCCATGCTGGGGCTCTGTGGTTGTTGGAGCTGTGATTCCCACGTGCTTTTCCCAAGATTTTGGCAGCTGCAGGAAGTGCCCAGCGCTGTGTGTGCCCTGCGCTGGCAGCACGAGGAGCTTGGCCAGCTCTCCCTGTGCCAAAAAGCACACATTTAATAACAGATCCCAGCCCCAGCCAAGTGCTCCTTCCCCTTGGCCTCAGCACAGCCTCCCCCACGTCCTGATTTGCCTCTGGGGATGAGTGCAGCCAACATTTATCCTCCACCATTCCCTGTGGCTCTCTCTGATGCCTCTGGCTTGGGGATTGAGCCACGTGTGGAGGGACCCTGGGCTCTGCCAGCAGCTGCAGGGCTCCAGGCCCTCAGTGGGTGACCCATTCCCTGTGGGAATACTGCTTTTCTAGCAAGTTTTATCTCAGCATATTTTATTTTATGAGCTTTTTTTTCCAGTCAGCTGGAGATAGGGAGGGGATAAATCTGTTCCCTTCTCTGAAAGAACAGCTGTCCAACAACTCTTATTGATATATCAGCAACTGCTGGAACACCAGATTTAATACTTCTGGGCTCTGCAAAGTGCCAGCAGAAGGTCTGGGAGCTTTGGATGAAGGATTACCTGAAAGGGAGACGCTGGTGCAGTGAGTAAAACACACTCTTATTGGCAGCAGAGGAAATGAGAGCAGACAGGGCTGGTCCTGTGGTGAGAGTGCCTTCGTGTCATTAATATTTCCCTCCTCTTGTGCTGCTTCTCTCTGAGCTGCTGAGTGGCAGAAGGACAGGCAGCTAAAGTCACCTCCACTGATTCACTGGGGCTTTCTCCCAATAAATCCTGGCCCCCAGCATTTTCTGAGGATTCATGGGAGGAAGGAGCTGTTCTAAAGCAATGGATTTTATGAATTCAGGAGGCCAAAAAAAAAAAGGATGATGGCCAAGTGGAACAGGAGCTCATTTTCTAAGAGAACTGAGCAATAAGATGGGCAGAATGACTCTTAGAGCTGGGATTTGGATTTTACAGGGAAAAACCCCACTCTGGTATGGATGGATTGTTACTAACAGTGTTTATACAGAACTCCCCACCTCTCCCAGGGAGTTCTGGGGTAGAAATGAAGATGTTTTTCAGACAAACCTTTGCTTTGAGGTCTCTCAGCCAGCATTGCAGCCCCCCAGCTTATAAAGGGGCTTTTTTCCCCTCCCACAACCCCTTTCCCTGCAGGTGAGAGCTCCCATTCCTGATGATGCCAGGAGGAAAAGGCAGCAGGGAGAGGCTGTGCAGGGTGTGTTTGAGGAGCTGCCTGCCAGGGCAACTTCAATAACGCTTTGCAATAACCCTGGCAGCCAACTTTAATATCCTCAGAGATGTTAGCACTGCTTTAGGTATTCATTTCTCTTTTTTTTTTTAATGAAATATTTCGTGTACTACAGGTCGCTGCCTTGAATACAGGAGTGCCTGCAGAGGTGCTTGGCAGGGATATTTGACAGCTCCTGCTCTGTGCAAGGGGAAGGATTCCCATCCTCCTGCCCCAGGGAGTGCTAAAGGGTTTGGGCTGACACAGAGAGAGGGGCTGACAGCTCTGGGTTACCCCGTGGTTGTCACTTTGTACCACCCACGTCCCTCTAAGGTTGGGCACTGTGAGTGACACAGCGTGGGGACAACGTGGGTTGTTCAAATAAACATTAAAATAAATGAAATAAATAAATTTTCGCAGAGAAAATCACTTCTCACAGGAAATGGGAGCTTCTAAAGATGTCCTGATGGACCTAAAAAAATAGCTGGGGCTTCCTTTTTCCACAGGAGAGGCTGTAGGTTGCAGTGTTGCCTACTTTACGTCCCTCATGGGCCGATTTTGTACTTTTTACCAGGAGTTGTGACCTGCTGTTTGAAGTGGCTGCTGAGCTGCCAGGTGAGCTGGTATTTGCCTGCTCAGATGGAGCAGTGCTGGAGGTGCAATCCCTCAAACAAAAGACAGATTTTGTACCCGTTACCTTCCTCCCCAGCCCCACCATTTCTGTTCCGAGATCAAACCATCACAAAACCCCAGGAACTGGGAAAAACACCTTTCTCATTTCACCCAGAGCAGCTGGCAGCTGAGTTATCTTTTACACCAGTATAAGCAGGAAAGGTGTTTGCATAATTGCATGGAAAAGTGGAAAGAACCTGCCAGTTTGGGAAGCTGTGTCTGGCAAAATGAGGCTCCCTCAGCTCTTTTGGAAACTACGGAGAGTGGAAAGCAGCAGGATGAGAGCCAGGATTCAGGGGGAAGAAAAACACAGAGGGGAAAAAAGCAGTTTTGAAACAGGAGAACAGTCTCTTTGAGGAAAAGGAGTGACCCTTGCCTTTGGAGGTGTAGGAGTAACATAATTCTGGGCAGTTTGCTGATGGGGAGGGTTTGATGTGCTCAGGATTTACCTGGTGTTTTCCTCTTAGGTCCTGGAGGCCCTGCCACACCTGAAATGCAGCTTGGAGGGAAACAACCCCTCTCCCCACATTAGCCAAGGCCCCTCCACCTGCAGCTGAGCAGGAACCAGCTCTTAAAGGGTCGCTTTGTGTGGGAGGCAGCAAATATCAGGAGGAGGGGGCTGGCTGAGGGTGCTGGGATGGGTCAGTGGGAGCAGAGCAAAGAGTGGCACAGGAGCACTGTGGTCCCAATCAGCTTTAGGAGAGGAGCACTGATGGTGTCTGCACCTGCTGCAGGTGCTGGCACCACTGGAGTGTGTGCAGTAGAGTTATAAATCATCTGTGAAAAGTGAAACCACATCGTGTCTGAGAGGAAGAGCGAGCAGCTGTGGGGGAACTGCAGGTAGGGTCTCCTTTGGAGAGGGAGAACGTGATCAGCGAGCCAGCGTTTGTTCCTGTTTTGTTTGGATCCATCTGGCACCTCTCTTTGGGAAGTGTTATGAACATTGTGAATGACTGTCTCTCTCCTCTCCTCTCCTCCCCCTGATCTTTCCTGCAGTGGTTTCCAGTGACAGCGAGAGCGACTCGGAGCTCAGTTCCTCCAGCCTGGATGACAAGCCCATCCCTGGGGGATCAAAAGGTTCTCAAGGGAGGAAGCTCCAAGCAGGAATGGGTGAGGAGCTGCAGTGGCTGGAGGGTGGGAAGTGTAAAGTGCTGGAACATTTGGCTCTTGGCTCAGTTCCGTGCCTCCCCTCCTGGCTGTGGCTGTGCCAGGTGAGGCTCTGAGCTTTTCCCACTGGAATTTCTGCCCGGATCAAAGAGCTGGTGGTCATTCCATGGCCTGCAGCATTCCAGGGTGATCCCCAGCCAGCTCCTCACTCCTGGCTTTACAGCACAGGTATCACTGGTGTTTTCAGGGAGCAGAGCACACAAACCAGGGGTGACCCTGCTCCTGAGGGCTCCTAGCTGGAGCTGGGATGTTGCTGCTCCTGTGGGACCCTGCCCTACATCCAACACCCCCTTCCCTCTCCCTCAGCAGCATCTCTGTCCTGTCCCTGCAGCACCCACGAGGGGACCCAGCCAGGCCATGAGCAGAGCCCTGGGGATCCCCCAGCCCCTCCTGCTGTCGGGGAGCCACAGCAGCCTGGGCAGTGAGCAGGGGGCTGAGCTCAGCCCCACGGAGAGTGGCCAGAGTGACCATCCCTCGGACAGGCGCCACAGCGACGCCGGAGCCCCTGGTAAGCTGCATCCCTTCTCCAGGCACATCCCTGCTTTTTGGGGCTGAATTCCCTGGAAGCACAGCTTTCCCAGAGGCACACAAAGCTGTGGCCCTAGGATTGCTTTTCCCTGCTTCTTTTTCGTGCTGGCAGATGCTGTCTCAGTGTCACACCTTCTTCCCTGAGTGCAAAACCTTTTCTGCAATGTGAGTAATCGTCTGGGGTGGGAGCTGCCTGCACCCACGGCCAGGAGCACTCAGAGCTTGGGGCTGTGCCCCTGTAGGGGTCTGGAGCTCCTCTCTGTCCTGCAGAGCCAGCAGAACACACTGAGCTTCTCCTGAAGCAAAGAAGTCCAGCAGCTTGATGAGACTGAGTAACATTTTTCCTGAAGTAAGGTGGCTCTTAAAGCCAAGCATGGCTCTTCCCAGAACTCTGCAGTGCAGAAAAAAGACACTTTTTTCCCCTCAAAAGCCTCAGAACAATTAAGTCCTACCGAAAGCAGAGGCTGCTATCACACCTGAAGCAGCTGAAAGAGATGCAAATGTGTTCTCTCTGCAGTTCCCACTAATTTAGTCACTAACCCCTCAAGTTATCATTCAGCACTGCTCCCTCCTGAGCATTCCTGCCCTCTGAACTGCCTCTCCTGTTGCTCCTGAGCCTGGTTGGTGCTGGGCATGTTGAGGCATAAATTGGATTAGAGGGATCAGGTTCATCCTTGAGTGCAATGTGGAGTCGTGGTCCCTTCCCCACACTTCCCACCAGAAACAGGAGGCATAAAATTGTTTCTCTGCTCTTCCCTCCCTCCCCAGCTTTCAGGGACTTGCAGTTTTCTGTCATTTTAGTAAAAATCAAATGAGTGATTCTTCTGCTCTGTCCTTCCTCCCCCTGGATTAGAGTCTGCCCTGGACTGGGGGGTTTATTTTAAGCTCCTGTTGTGTGTGGAATTAGAGAGGGGCGGATTCCTGTTGTGGGTTGGCTCTGCTGCCTGTGGAGTTTTCTCCAGGTTTTCCTGTGGGATTGGAAAGGGTGGGGGTAGCAGTTGTGACCCCTCCTGATGGATGGAAGGATGGATGCATCCACTCCTGGACAACGTGTTTGTACTCAGCATTTTGTAGCTTCCCTGCCTGCTCCTTGAGCCAACTGCTGCCTGGCCATGACAGTGCAAACAGCATTTCAGAGGCAAAAAAAAAAAGAGGAAAAAACCCACCTTTTTCCTGCTAAAAACTCCATATGCAAAGCTTGGCACAAGGGGTCAGAGCTTTCCAGTGGGATCTCCCCGTGTAGATGGGGCAGAATTAAATGACAGGCAGCATGGGCAGGTGTTTAAAAAAGGAGAGCTGCAGCAATCTCCTGAGGCCAGTTAAAGCTGGCCCTGAGATGCAGAGAGGATCCTGCTAAGGAAAAGGTTAAGCCAGGTTGGTAGCCTGGGGAGTTTCTGTAGAGTTATTATGTCTGGGGTCATTTATTTCCCAGCCTTCTCACAGAAGGAGCTGCTCTGTTCAGACCAGAGCCCTGCCACAGGGGCTCTGTGACCTCCCAAACCCAGGGGAGGGAGGCAGAAAATCAGCAGTGAGTGCTTCAGAATCCCTTTGGGTGCCTCTCTCTGCCAACAAGCAGAGGCTGCTCTTGCTGTTGATCTCTTTAAAGAGCGTTGGAGGTGATGGGTTCTGGATGTGAGGACTGGCAGAACTCTTCCCAGCATCTCCCTGCCTGTGGGACCTGCCCCAAAAGCAGCGAGGGGCAAAGATCCTTCCTCATTTCAGCTGCTGAGCCTCAGCTGCAGAACGGGGCTGTTAAAAGATGATTTTTTCCGTGCTTCCTCTGAAAAGCTCTGCACCTTTAGAAACACCACGTCAGGACTAATTTTTGCTTCATATTATCGCCTCAGGTGTTGTTCCACCTGTGACTTTCTTTGCGCTTCTTTTTCTCACCTCTGCTCCAACTCCGCTCTCAGAGCTCAACTTCACAGAGTTCTTCAGCATCCCAGAATCCCAGGCCACCTCCAGAACAGGGAATTTGGGGAGTGGTGCTGCAAAAGCAGCTGCTCTTGCAGTCCTGAGCTCTTCCAGCCCAAAGGCCAAGCCAGCAGCAGGGTGGTGGCCAAGGGAGAACAAGGAGCTCTTAAGGAGAGGTTGTGGGTTTCCAGTGCTCTGCTCCAGCTCTGCCTGGGGTTTGCTGAGGCAGATAATGAAGCCTGGAGTTTGTCATAAAATGACTCATTGTCAGAGCTGCGTTGAGATTTAGGCAACCTCAGCCCGTGAGCCAAAGTTTCAGAAGAGTGGTGAGTTGAGAGGCTGCCAATTTTATTTTTTTTTTTTCCTACCACCTGCTCTCAAAGCCTTTCAAAAGCATCGTTTTCTGAGGGGCTGGTGTTTCTTCTGCTTCTGAAGCTCCAGTTCCTGGAGGTGCCTGCTCTGACTTGATAGCTTTCAAGAGGAAGGTCGCACACTCATTTTCCTGAAGAATGTTTTATCCTAAAGAAAATTAAATTTGCACATATGGAAGGAGCGCAATCTTCCTTTTTTCCCTCTTACTTGCTCCTAGCTAGGGCAGGTGACTCACCTTGTTCTGGCTGCACAGCTGATGCAGGAGAGATGCCTTGAAAAAGAGCAAAATCCTCACTTGTGTTGATTAGGACATTTTTATCAAGGAAGGGGAATATTAAACAGAACAAAACAAAGAAATAATCAATATCTTACAGCAGTTTTCATTAGCCCAGGGGAGAGCTTTTAATGGAGATCACAAATCTGAGCTTGGGACTGCTGCAGGGGGTAAATTAAGCAGAAGTCACCTCCCCTCAGATCAGGTTCTGCATTGGTGGGTGCCAGCTGATGAGGTTCTCAGAACCTTCTGAGGGCTTTGTCCCAGAAATGGGTGACTCCTGTTTGCTGTTCCACGAGCAGCTCACTGGTGGGGAATGGGGAATGATGAACGAGCTTGGCATGGGCTGTGGGGCTGGAGGAAGCTCTGATTGCTGCTGGAAGCAGAAGGTTTGAGAGGCAGCCACGAGAGAAGCTGATGAGGGAGTGCAAATCCCAGCCTCCCCAGCCCTGCCCGCTTGCCAATGTGGTGTCTAAATCATTAATACTTAAAGAGTGGTGCAGCAGCTGGCACTTAAACAGGGCTGGGAGCTGAGATCAGGGTGGCACTGCCTGGTGAGGGGTAAGAAATGCCCTGGTTTGCAATCACAGGGTGAGACCTGCTGGAAAAACCACCCCCAGATGTGAGCAGGTCCAGCCTGGATCCTTCTCCTGCAGCTCCTGGGTGTCTCCTTTGAGCTGCTTTGTGCTGGGAGAGAGCTGAGGAATGGGCCTGGAGCTGAAGGAGATGGACAGGGAATGCTGCTTCCAGCTCTCTTAATTTGGGGAGATTTATGCCCTGTCTTTCAGGCATTGACTGGATTTAGAAATGAGGTGGTGTCTCTCTGTGGCATCCACTTTTGCTCATAAATATTCAAGCTGTTAATACACGAGCCAGGCAGAGCCATTCAGCATTATTTTCGTGGCAGGAAATTCTCTGGGCATCTTTGAAGTTAAAGCATTAACTGCTATTTTTCCCTTCCATTCTGCTTCTCACATGTCTGCTTTTGCTCCCTCAGGGACGATGAGGAGGTAACATTTTGCTTCAGTGGGTCTGACTACTCCATTCCATGTAGGAAGAAAAAAAAAAACCCCAACATGTCCTAACAGTAATTAGGCTCCAAATGGGGTAGTAATTTCTTTAATGACTTTCTTCACGGCAGTCTTTGGGGAGTTGACTTTTGTTTTCCTGTGCTTGGTGAGAAAGTTGCTTAAATGTTTTCAGACTTGTCCCTTGTTTGTGTGAGCCAGCGTGGATTTCCAGGGCTGCCTTTGCAGCAGGGTGGAAGAGGTGGGTAATCCCTGCTCTTCCTCCCTCTGCCTGCATTGAGGGCCCAGTTTGGGAAGGACAGAGGGATCAGATGGGAAGGAAAGAGGAAGGAAAGACCCTCACCCACACCCAGCCTCTCCCACCCAAGCCTCTGCTTCCTTCACTGGCTGCCTCATCACATTTTGGGCTCAAATTTTGAGCCCCCTTTGCTCAAGAGCTTGCTGGGATTGAGTTTTCCTGCTGCCAAGGAGGATAAGTTGTCTGTCTTCCCCAAAGTGAAAAAAATTGAATTGTGCCTTCATGGCTGAGGAGCTTTGAGCTGTCTCTGCCTCCTCATATCCACAGAGCACCGAGTGGTCCTGCTGTATTTATAAATAAAACATAGCTTTGGGTAGTGGCAGCTTTAGGAAATGATTCAAGGTTTGCATTCCAGATACAATGCATTTGTAAATATGAACCTCAGGAGAAGCCTGTGCCCCCTTCCATGTTTGAGGGAATTAAAATATTTTTATCCTCGAGTGGTAGAAGCAAAACATTTTCAGCTCTTTCAAGCCCGCCTTGAAGTTAAGTGAATAAAGGCTCGAGTAACTAAAAAATAAATTACTTTCACTATTCCTGTAATTCTTTATGGAGTTTTAAATTGAAGGCTTCTTCCTTCAAAATAGAGGGATGACAAAGATTCATTCTCTCGGCTCTTTCACTCAATATATCAGGAAACAAGTCTGCTGCTGAAGATGGAGCTCCTATTTTTGTGCCTTCTTTCACATTGCAGAGGTCTGTGCTGTGGTCTTTGATCAAACAGCCTGTCTGGCCTCCTGCCCTCTCCTCCTCAGACTGATTCTCTGCCCTCTGCAATGCATTTACTCCTCACGCTCCCAACTTTCTGTTCAGCATTTTGCACAAAGCACCAAGGGCAGGAGTTGATGGCGTCTTCCCAAACAAAGCAGGAAGGAAAGAGCAGAGGAAGTCAGTAAGATAGAAGTGAAAAGCCTGGATTTTGGAGTCTTTGTAAACACACGGAGAGGTTTTATGGCTCGGGAGGTTATCTTTTAACAGGGATGTCAGGCAGCAGCCTGTGGGAGGAATTTGCCTTGGGACTCCTCATGCCTTGAACGATTCACGTTGAACGCTGAGATTCCCCTGTCCTTTCTCCAAGAGGAGGAGCAGTGTGTCCCAGCAGAGCCTGGGTTTGGCCAGGGGGGCTGAAGGGATCAGCTCGGGTTTGTTTAGTCCACAGGAGACCAACTCTGGAGCAGAGCAGGGCCTGTCCTGTGCCCATCCCCAGCTGTGGGCAAGGGCCACATCCTGCAGTGGCTCCTGTCCATGGCCCGTGGAGAGCAGGAAGGTCTCATGGCAGATGTGCTCTGTCACCCCTCAGAGCTGAGCTTTGGCTTTCTAGGTGACCTGGGCAGCAGGTGCTGAAGGGCCAGTTCTAGCAGCACAACTCCTTATTTCTCCTTCTTTCCACTTTTCCTTCCCCTGTGTTTTCTTTCTTTAATCAAGTCTAATGGGCCCTGACTGCTGGACTAATGATGCATAGATGTTCTCTTTATTATTTTTAGGAGGCTCTTAAAATGGCACTGAGCACGCAAAAGCAACGTAAAGCAACTCTGTGGAATCTCTCCCCTTCACTGCTTTCCAAACAAAACCTTTGTCTTTATTCATTTTGCAGGCAAACGACGACTCCACACCAGAACACGACTCTGATGGAGGTGAAGATGGAGCTGCTTTTTCCTGGACCCAGCACTCCCAATCCTCAGACTTCACTCCAGACAGGGACTGCTGCCTGGGGGGGACTTTGTGATGCCAGCTCTTCCACAGGCACTGGGACAGCATCTCCCTGTCCCCTGTGAACCCCAGCAGAGGCACTGGGGCTGTGATTTGCACTTGGCTCCCACGGGGAAGGGTCACTCCTTGTGTTTCTTGTTGCTCTGGTTGGAGTGAGTTTGGTGTGGGCACGAGGAACCAGCTGGTGAAGTTGTGCTCCTGTTGCCTCCTTCTCTCTGCTCAGGGTAAAGAAACACCCCGAGGAATTTGCTGTGCTTTTCCCACTCCCCTTGGCTGTGCACTGCCCTGCTTGAGGGTGTGGGGTCAGGGGAAATGTGTGTTTGCTCACCCCCTGCCCCAGCCCAGCCTGTGAGTACCCAAATTGGATAAAAGCTTTGGAATGACTTTATCTCGTAAAGCTCTGCAGATTCCCCTCCCACATACACTCCTTCCATGAGCAAGGGCCTTTCTTTTGCCTTTTTCCTGCAAGTCTTGAGCATCTGGCTGCCTGTGGTGGTGTCATCATGAGTCAGGCTGTTGAAAACTGCGTGCCCCGGTCCTGCTTATTCTCCGGGATGGACAATTTCCCTCTAAGATGAGAAAAATCAAATTACCTCACATCTCTAGAGCAATTAGATCTTTGAAGACCTGAACAAAACCCACACTGGGCTGGTAGGAGTCTGTGGATTTTATTAAATGCTTTGGAGCTGACCTGTCTATTATGAAGAAACAAAGGATTCCAAAAAAAGTTCCCCCTGAAATCACGGAGTTAAAGGCAATTTGTGCCCATTAATGTCAACCTTTCCCCTCGGTTATTACTCTTTTGTTCTGTTTTCCTTTGTGCTGGGCACTCTGTGTGCATGTAGTGTGTGTTTTTACAGATGGCTGCAGTATGAAGATAAATGAGATTGGGTGCTGGAACACTCCGGCAGGAGATCGGAAATCAATCCTCGACTTTCTTTTTTAAATGAACATGGCCCAACAGAGGACCATTCCCTCACTGCCTTCCCAGTTAATGTGCTGTGGCAGGCTGCTGGTGAAATGCTTCCAACCCTTCCTCTGCGATCTGTTCCTGCCCTTTTACAAATGAAAACAAAACCTTCGGGCCCCGTGGGCTCCCTGAGATGGCAGAAAAGGAGATCACTGAATGTGGGGTCCACACCATCAGTGTTGGAGAGAGCAAGGGATGAGGTTGTTCTCCACTGAGGGATATTTTATGGCATGGTCTGTGTTGTTAACCTGGCCATTAAGGCTCGACCAGCTGCATCTCTGGAAGGGGTAATGCCAAAATTATTATCTGTAGCTGAAAAAGTAACTCCAGCTGTCAGCTTCTGCTGAAATACTGGTGTGGTTTCAGAGTTGTCTCTTCTGAGAGCTGTAGGGTCTTCAATTTTCAAAGTGTTTAGCCACTAAAAAGAGTTCTGTTTTGCCTTGAAGCTTTTGACAGTCCAAGTGAAGCTTGTCTTGCTCATTCCTGCAGCGCCTCAGACAGCCTGGCCTGCCAGCCTAAGTTAATTCCACAGCAGAAGGAGAAGGAAAAAGACTTTTAGGAATTGACTCTATTTTCTTTAAACCTGTTACTTTCTCATCACCAGCTCTACACTGAGTTGGAAAGAGCTTTTAAAATCAAGAGTGTCATTTCTAACTCTCCTTGAGCTCCCTGTGCTTCACTCCTGGGCAGTGCAGGGAGGTCAGTGGTGTCCCTGTTCCCACTCTCACCTCCCACAGCATCTCCCACACTGTGGGGTGCCAGCTCTGCGCAGGACCATTGGGAATCCTTGCTGGCTTGCTGTGCCACTGTGAGGCATCAGCCTGATGTTTAACTGAGGCCAGGTTTCATAAACCACTCTCAGAGGTAAATTTGACATTGCTCTGGTGCCAGTGAGACTTGGAAACTTTCCTTTCTTACCTCTATGTTTTAACTCCATGGGGTAATTCCACCTGAGATCCAACCAGGATTGTTCAGCCAGCTGTGGAAAGATTGAGGGAAGGATCTGGTCCTGGACAATGTGATCCAGGCACAACTGAATGTGATGGAGCAACATCTGCAGCCCTGTGCACTATTTTATTTTGAAGACCACTTTTCCCTTCGTGGTGATTCTCTTGGTTGTGTTTTGCAGCTTTTGTTGGAATATTATCCTAAACCTGAGCTGGCTCAACGTGGGCAAGAAGGGCTCAGTGAATGTGCTCAGTCTGCCCATGCCATTTGTGTTTATTATTTCCTTGTTCTCGTCTCCATCCCTCACGACCTTTATCTGGTGTTTCACTACTGGAAACAATAAACAGCTTTTGCTCAGTAACAACTTCTCGCCGTTCTTGAAACAGCAGGTTTTTTTGTGGATACTCTCCAAATCCTCCAGCAAGGCAAGACAATAACCCAGCCAGTGGAACTGTGATTCACGTGGCTGCAGTTTAATTGAATTCTGCACTTGAAAGTCATCTTTTGTCTCTGCCCCTCCTCGGCGCCTCGTGGTGCCGGGGGCGCAGATTTGCTCCTCAGCCTCTCCGTGAAGGTTTTCCACGTTGCAGCCACGACTCCCCAAGCAGCACCAATTGTCCTTTTGTCAAGTGCTGTCCCCACAGCCTCTCGAGGCTCTTGGACAATTGGGGGCCCTTTTAACGTGGCCCACAGAGAAGCATCTCCACATCTCCTCATTGTTGGCCGAGCGCGCGCAGCCCTGGCTGCTCCCGTTCCCTCAGCACTCAGCCTCAAGGTTTCCAACAGCTTTTTAATCTGTTTTTGCTTTCCCTGTTCTGACAGCGCCTCGGTAATTGCTGCTGGGATTGTTCTGCTGGAGGAGCTGCCGTTAGTCCAAGGATGGAGCGTGTCAAGGACCGAGCAGCTCTTGTGTTGTTGCTTCCCCTCTCCGTTTGCCATGACAACAGCCACCAGATGGGAGAGTTGGCTGAGGGGATCTCTTCGAGTCAGAAACGCTGCCTCCTCCAGCCACCTAGAAACAGAGACTAGACAAGAGTAAGGGAATAAAGACAGGTATTTATTTGAAGGGCCTTCAAGGTACACCCTGGGGGAGCCAAAGGCTGCTTCCAAAAATTGGACCCCAAGATGGACGACGGGTCACAAGTTCTTCACACTTTTATAGGTTTGGATCATTTGCATATCAGGGTTAATTCTCCAATTAAAGCCCCAGTTTAGTGATGTAACTCCCCTCAGCTTGCCCCCCTTAGGATCTTTAGTTTACACATTTTGGGCCTAAAAACAGCCTGGTTGTCCTTGAAGGCAAAGCCTGGAGAGGCTTTGTTCTGTCTGCCCAGTACGAGAGAGTAGGAATTACAGGCTACAAGGAACTTCAGAGTTACACTCTAAGCAGTACAGAATTTGAAAATATAAACGTTAAAACCTAAGGCATCACCCTGTTTGGTTTTCACAGTTGTGTTTTGGAAGGGGAGGGCAGCGCTTCCTCTGTGAGAGCCGTCTGCGTGTTCAGCGTAGCCAAAGCAAATGGGCGAGCAGCTGGTGTTTGGGCAACGTGGTTCTGGCCATTACTGGCTCTGGAGAGTCAGCAGGAGTGCTTGGGCAGTGACACAAACTGGCAAATAACCTCTGGAGCTCGTTTGTGAAATTAAACCTGGCAGCAGTCGCTCCCCTCCTCTCCCAGAAGTTGTTTCCTTCAAGGGGAGAGGGCTGGAGGTAGCGGTGTCTCACCAGCTCACCTCTCCCTTCTCTTCCTCCCATCACTTTGTTCCTCTCCTCCTTGGAGATGGCCCTTCCACCTTGTTCTGCAGGTGGGTGTGATGGACAGAGAGTTCAGGGAAGTTTTTTGGAAGGGCTGATGCTGCACTCACTTAATGAGACTTTGAGCAGGCGTGGGATGGCAGGTGATGGGTCAGCACCTTGTGGAAAACTTCCATCCTGAGCTGCTCATTCAGAGTCCTCCCTGACCATCTCCTCAGTTCATCTCACGTTCAGGCAGCGCTGGAATTGCAGTGAGAGGCACAAGATGAGGATCCGTGGCAGCACAGACAGGAGCACGATGCCAGATATCACCTCCTCCCGAGTTGCTCTGGAGCTGACCAAATGCAGCAAAGAGGTGTCACCAGATCCTTTTCTTATCCCTTCTCTCACCAGCCTCATCGCTGGAAGCACTTCTTATCAGATTGCTGCTAATCAGAGCCTTATCAGGGCTGTCTGGGAGAGGGGTGCTGGAAGAGACACCTCCTCCCCGGGTGTGAGTGACTCCTGATTTCAGGTGACAAGTTACCGCAGGGCTGTGGCTGCTTTTAATTATTTGCATTATAGAAACCTCTGTTCCACCTACGCTGTCCCATCCCGTGGGAGCTGCCCTGGCCTCAGGTTTTGGGGGCTGGATTTGGGAGCTGGGTGGAGACATCACACCTCTGATACTGATCCTAACAACCCTGCACTGCTGCTGGGTATTTCAGAGACTCACCTTCAAAAGAATCCCCAGACTGATCCACACCCAGCCCCTGGATGGGGACAGCAGCTGGATCACCCAGAGCAGCTGAGCCCGGCAATTATTTATTTCTCAGCTGGTGAAGCCAAGCCTAAGAGAGCAAGAAAATCTCAGTGAACAGCTGAGCCCCACTGTGGGAGAGCAGGGGCAGGAGGAGCAGCCATCGAGCTGCCAACGGGACAGACCTTCATCTTCAGATGACACTCGTGCAGAATTAAACTCCTCCAAGCAATCACACCGTGGCCGTTCAAATGGGGCCTCGGAGGAAAGAAAGATAAACTGAGAAATGCAAATTAGGGATGTAAATCTTCCTGCCTATGTTTGCGAGGTACCTGTTTAATTAGCATCATCGAGCAGCCTTGATGTGGTAAGTGCTAAGTAGGAAACTTGCCAGATTTCCCCGGTTTTGATAGCAGGTGACTCGTGTTCTGTTTGAATTCCCACCTTGTGATTGTTTTTTCAGTGCTTGCCAGAGTTGCTGTGCTGCCTGTGGCATGAGGAATTGGCTCTTGTCACCTGGGCTGAGCAGATGCCACTGCACCAGGGAGGAACTGTCCTGAGCCCTCTGTGTCCTGGGCATCTTGGCATCGCATTTATTCATGTGATAAATAAGAATATCCCTGTGAGGGTGTGAGTTAGGGAGTTACTGAGTTGTTTCTCCCTCACCCCTGCCCATCCCAGGTGCTAATTGGTACCACACGAATCTTTTTAACACTGATAATGTTGGGGAATTATCAGATGCTTGTCCTGGGCCTGCCTGGGGATTGTAGGGGAGACCTCCCCGAGGTGCTGCCGGATCCCCCAGGCTCTGCCTTGCCAGGTTTGCATCCCTCTGTCAGGCTCTGGATCGTGCTTTTTCCCAGATCCCTGTTCCTGACCTGTCACCGTGGGAGATGGTGGGATTAGGATGATGGAGTGCTTGGAGAAGATAAACAATAACGATGCTGCACCCAAACAATGCCTTTCACTTCCAGCCTTTCTTTTCCTGTCGCTTCCCCGTTCAAGCTTAATAAGATCAGTGCAGATAATTTCTGGATTCGTGCAAAACATCATTTTCCCTCCTGTGCTTCGCCAGCTGCACCGCGGTCGGGAAGGCAAACGCACACTTCCTTCTTCATGGTTATGAATGGGTGCATCTGTTCCTCGAAGATAGAGAAAGGAGGGTGAAAGGACTGGAAAGGGAGGGGAGAAATGAGATGCAGCCTGGCCCATTACCTCCGTGGAGAGGGAAGCGTGCAGGAGTCAGATTTTTGCAGCAAGGGCTCAGTCCTGATGTATTTTGGAGGTGGGTGAGAGAGGAAAGGGGTTTTGCTTAATGGGGCAGCACAGCCACATCAAGGTCTGTGCCTGGGGCTGGTCCTGCTCCTCCCTGGCTGGAAATCCCACTTGCCTCGCTCCTTGGGCTCCCTCCCGACCTGTGCCGGGGGCTGCACCCCTGATCCTGCATCTCTGCAGCATCCCCCAGGATCTCACAGCCCTTGCTGAGGTCCAGCCTGGAGGAGATGCAGGGCTGGAGGTTGTTGTACAGCAGCAGAACTCATTAAATGGGCTTTCTTTCCTCCCTCTTTCCCGAGACAGACCCGCTAGAGAGGCGAGAAGGGGAGAGAAAGGGGTTTAATTTTCTCCTGTTATCTGGTGTGTCCAGCTGTGAGCCACGCCGGCAGCCCCCGGCTGATCAAACCCTCCAGTGGCCTCCATCCAGCATCCCATCAATATTTTCAGTGCTCTGCCCCTGCCCAGATCCCAGCAGCGATGCTCCAGCACGTTCCCTCCTCCTGCTGGATCCTCTTGGGCTCTTGCCTCATTGCCTGTGTCACGGAGCCATCAGGCATTAGCACTTTGGCACCTAATGGCACAACCAGCTGCAAACGTGTTCCTCCTCCAAAGCAGGGTGGTTTTCAGCCAGAAATTCTGGTGCTGTCCCTCTCATCGAGGTGAGAGTCCCTCTGACCCCTCTGCAGGGTTTGTTTCTGTTCCTCGTGTGCTTTGTGAGTCCAAGAAGTTTCCAGTTCATGGGAACGGCTTTGGAGTGAAATACAATGCATTCCACTTAAAATAAGGATAAAAGTTTCCCGAAGGGTCTTGACATGGCTTTTACGAGTGAAAACGTCCCCATTTAACAGCCTGAGTGGCTGAAGCAGAGATGTGCTAAATGCCAGGCTTTGAAGCTGTGCAGGGAATGGAAAAGGCGGTGGGTGGGGGCCAGGCTGCCTTCCTCACCTTCCTCACAACAGAGCTGGGCTCTGAATCCAATCCCCCACGCTTGGATTCACCCAAGTGAGCGGCTTCTCAGTGCTCCTTTTATTTCCAGTTTCTTCGGGAGAGGAAGCAGCAAGAAACCAAGTGGGTGTGGGTTGGTTGGAGTGAGCAGATCTTGAAAACCCTAATTTTTATTGAGGTGGCAGCATCGTTGTGAGCACCAGGTAAGGGGAGAGAGCTGCTCCAGCTCACAGCATCCCAGGAAAAACTTCCCAGCGAGCTCCCTGCGGGATTTGCTGCTTTCCTTGCTGCTGCTGGGTTCAGGTAGGTTTGACCCCAAGGGCACTTTGGGGTTTTTAGCTCTTTGCACCTCACAGGCCAGCGCTGGGAGATAAATCCCTGTGATTTGCAGAGCTCTCAGTGGCAGTGAGGCTTGTGGTTCCCCCGAGCCTGGATTGGGAATGCTTTGGACACCCCTGGGCTGATCCTGCTGTCTGTTTTCATGGCAGCCTTTGGAAGGAGCCAACAGCAATTTTTTGGGGCTGGAGATGCCTGGGAGTGAGTGTGCAGCTCCTGGTCCCTCCCAGCTCATAATTCCCGGGGCTGTGGAGGGATTTGGTGCCTCCCTGAGCAGCTCTGCTTTAGGAAAGCACTCGAGGACAAGCAGCTGCCACCTCTCACCCTGTGATTTTGTGGGTGGGCTGCAGGACTTTGTGCTCAGATCTTACTGCACTCCTTTAAAGCTGCTCTGGAGCCCAGGAGGGGAAAATGCTGGTTCCTTACAGCCCCATAAACTTGATGTTGCCACCAAGTTGTTGTGATGCTGCTTTGAAGGGGTTTTTGCCTTTCTGCGGTCCGTGGTTACAGAGTTCGTGTTTTTGTGCTGAGAAATCAAGAATCAAGTAATTGAATCTCCCTCCCCCTTCCTCTAAAATCAAGTAATTGAATCGAAGAGCACGTGATTGGAAAGGAAAATACAGAGAAAGGAGTTCATTTTGGGTTCCTTTTATTGGCCTCTTAAATTCTGAGCTTCGCAGCCTGCTGGGAGTGTTTTATCGATCCCCTTTCACAGCTGTGAGTAGGATGGACTTAACTGCCCGTTATCCTGGCACCTGGAAGGCTGCAAGAGTTTGTGGGAACTGGGAAAGGGACAGCTTCAGCCTCAGTGACCCCAATGCTGGGGCTGGGGGTGCTGCTCCTGACCCGGCAAGGGGCACAATGAGGTGTAACCTGTGTAAGGAACACCCTGAGGAGGGAAATCTTTGCTGTTCATCGGCACCTGAGCGGCTTGGGATTGCCCCTGACATCAGGAGATGTCCCCTGGGGTGGAGCACCGATGGCCCCGTGAGTGGTCACCGGGCAAGCTGCTGAAGATGCAGCTTCATTGGGATGCAAATGGATGTAAATTCATGTAAACATATGTCTCCGTGCAGGTAGCAGCTCGTGCCCAAATTATGCAAATGTTCTAATCCAATAATGCTAATGTCATGATTATCCAGCAACACGGGGTTCATTAATATGGTTCCCTGGCTCTTACACCCATCACTGTCAACACGATTACACTGAGGCAGAGCCTTCCAGCACCCCTGGCACGTGGAGCCACTCTCAGAGAGGGAAGAGGACACCCAGGGCATGGTGGCACCAGGAAGCACCCTTCACCTGCCTCGTGTCCTGGCCAAGGTCCCACCTGGCTGCCACCCTTCGGGAGGCCCTTCCTCCCAGAAGGAGAGCTGGAGCTGATTTCCCAGTTCCTGCAGAGCAGCCAAACCAGCATCCCTCGATCTCCGTGCTGAGATCAGATGAACAGGGCTAGCAGGGCCATCTAGTGACTCCTCTGGCTGCTAAATGACCTGGGAGGTGCCCCCCTCAACGGGTTTCATTTTAAAGTTTGTATTTTGAGGAGTGCCACCTCTCCCTCTGTCTCCCGTTTTTTCAGCTGGTGGTTATCCTTTGCTCCAAAGTTTTGTTGTCCCTGATTCACCACAGAGCTGGAAGATGCTTGGGCTTTCCTGCAGTGGAGTGGAACTTTGTCCTGAGTCGGGTGACATAAGGTCAGGCAGCTGAATAGCTCGTGGATCTGAGAGCATCCTGCAGGCTGGCCTGCCTTCCTCAGCCCTGCCAGGAATGCTGCTCTCCAGGCAGGAATCAGCTTCTCTGGGCTGTGGCCTCAATTTCTTCCCTGCTGACCCGCAGGTGCTGCTGTGAGTTTGTCTTTGTGGTGCATCTGTGAGCAGCCCTGCCTGGCTCAGGGAATTTGGGGTTGTTTGCCTCTCCAGCAGCCTGATCCCACAGGGAATCTGTGGGTTCTCCTCTTGTTGCTCCTCCTCTTGCTCCTCTTCTTGCTCTTTCATTTGTGTTGCTTCTCACAATGTTGGCATGATGCTGGCATTTGTGGATGGGGCCAGGAAAACGCCCTGGCATCCACGACGGATCATTCCCTCGCAGCTCATGGTTGAGCCTCACAATCCAGGGATGGGCAGGACATCTCCCAGCCCTGGGAGGAGCAGAAGCCAGCACAGAGCTGCCCCAGAGCTGTGACAGGTACAGGGCCTGCACAGGGTGGGGAGGTTTGGGGAGATTGCTTTTGGCAGGATGTCGTTCGCCTGACGCGGACGTGGGAGAGGAGCAGCTCTAAAGCTCTCTTAATGCAGCCAAATTGCTCTTTAATACTGCAAACCCAAGATGTTATTCCGTGAATCCCTGGAGCTCACTCTGCTGCCGGTTATTGGTGGCCTTTTTCCCTCTGCTCGCATCCAGCTCCGAATTCCCAGAGCGTGGGGAGGGAGCAGTTTCACCCCCAGTGCCTCTGTGAAGCTCTGCTGCTTTCTGCCCTCACCTGGCTCCTCCTGTGTCGACTCTGGGAGCTGGTGTGACTCCTGAAATGCCTCTTTCCCACCAAAATGTGAGCAGAAAGTCTCTCCATTTCCATGGCAACGGGGCTGGGCCCTAAATGCTGATGGGAATTCGGTTTCTGGACATTTATGGAGTGGGAAGAGCTGGGGGTGCAGGAGGCAGCAGTGCCCAGCCCCAGCACAGCTCTCCAGGCCAGCATCCGTGTCCCAGCCACGGCAGGGTGAGGTGCTGCTGCAAAATCAACACCAGGCTTTGCTTCTGCCTGCCTGGGAAGTCTCGAGGAGGAATGTTGTCATCCTCCTGCAGCTGGGAGACAGTCGGGAAGAGGTAAAAGCAGGGTAAAACTCCCAAGACAAGTCAGCTGGATAATCTCAGAGGACGTTGACTCCAGCTTGGAAAGGCACTGAGAGCAGATAAAATTAGTCTAATAGGAGTTGATGCTGCACAGGAGTCTCCCCTCCCTCGATTGCAAGGGAGTGGGTCTGCATTTATCTCCCAGGCACGCGACAATCAGAGCCAGCACCGTGTGAGAGGGTGGCTCTGCCCAGCCTGGTGATGGCAAACCCCTGCTATAAAGCTCTGGAGTTCAGAGGATCATGAGAGAAATGAGAGAAAAAAGTCCAAAAAGGTTCATCCCTAAGAAAACCCCCCTGAGGACTGGGCCCTTGGCAGTGCTGTGCCCCAGGTTTGGATGTCACTCTCCTCCTGGGCATGGTTTGGGTGGATTTTCCTGTGCACAGACAGATTCCTGGTGGATCCCTGTGTGACTTTACTCTGAGCTGAGCTTTCCAGCAGCTGATTGTCCCCCTCTGCTTGGTTTGCAGGTGCCAGGAGTGCTGGCAGTGGTGTGTCAGGGCACAGCAGAGCACAGGGCAGACGTTCCCCAGGACCCCAAAAAAACCAAGTGCATTAAAATGACAAAAGAAAACACCAACTATTTTGGAACTCCCATGGAAATGGCAACATATGCTACATGTTAAACATCAGCCCCTACCAAAAGCAGAGCTATTCTGAGCCCCTCCTGAAGATGCAGGGAGAGCAGATGCCTCCTTCCCTCCTCCTGGAAGCTCCTTTCCAGGCCCATCTGCAGGTAGCAAAGGAAGATTCCATCCACCTTTGCCGCTGCTTGGGTGTTTCACAGAGTCTCTGGGAACCTTAAGCAGTATTTTGAGGGGAGAGGGCTCTTCCCTGCTGGCATTTGGCCCTTGCCTGGCTCTCTGCAAGGATTTGTTTGTGTCTGCGCCGTAACAGGATGTGGGTTGTGTTTCACCACAGCGATTTTGTTCACAGCTAGTAATTGCTGGTTAAATCTGGTCAAATAATGGTTGTTAGCAGGGCCTGTTGGAGCACAGATAACCTCAGATATTATCCAAGCAGAGGAGCAGTGGGGGCTGAGGTGCTCTGGGATATCAGTGCTGCCGGGGAGCCGTAATCGGCACAGCCTGGAATAAGCTCCTTAGGATTATTTTCGCCAAGTTTCCCGGTTATCGTGATGATTATTATTGCTTTACTTAACAAATGCAAAGGCTGTCTGACCAGGTAAGGAGTGCAATCTGCTGGATGGGCTCAGCCAAGCCTCCCCAGCAATCGAGGGCAGGGATCTTTGAGGGGAAGCTGCCAGGAGCTGTGCGTCAGCCAGGAGACAGTGCCCTGAGCGAGCCAAGGAGCCAGGCACATGTTGCTTTTCAATTAACCCCCTTCCCATGCACACAGCCATGCTGGAGCTAAGCTCGTTGGAAGGAATAAAAAATATGTTTCGTACCCACCAGCCAGGGGAAGTGAAGGCAGTCCTGAGCCACCCTGGAGGGATGGGGGGGTCTCTTCCAGCAGTGTTGGCATCCCCTGGCAGTGTTGATATCCCCCAGTCCTGCCCCTGCAGCCAGATTGAGCTGGTGGTATGTGCTGGCAGCCTCTCCTGCCTAACTTTTAACTTTCAGGCTTAAAAATGGTTGGGAAAAAGCAAAATCCCAGCTAGGGCTGTGCAGGCTGGTGCTGCCTGTGTCATCTCCCTGGGGACAGTGACAAACCTCCCTGTCCCACCCCTCCGAGCTCAAGGATGAGATCCAGAGCTAGTTCCTCCAAATGAAGGCTTTAATTTGGCATCATCTCTTTGCGCTCTCTCCAGGCTCTTCTCCAGCAGCACCAGCAGAGCAGGGGAGGGGAGGTTCAGAGAGATTTTGAGTTGACAAAGTGTTAAATAAAGAACCAGTGGGTCAATCACTGAATCCCTGGCAAGCAATGGGATGTGCCATCGTGCTGCTGTGCTTTCCACTTGGAAAGGAATTGATCAGGCTGGAATCAGCCCCTGCTCTCATTGATTCAAACCTGAAAGAGCAGGATTTGATGCTCAGCATTTGTAAGAAAATTGGTTGAAGGGTGTCCTTTTGGATGCATATTTAATCCACGTGCTGCAGTTTTGGGGGCTGTGGGAATATCCCTGCTGTTTGCCCACTTGCAGGGCAGTTCCAGAGGAGGAAGCTGGGCTGTGGCACAGGCAGAGTGAGTGCCACAGGCTTTTCCTGGGTGTGCTCGAACCTGTGCTTGTGCCCCTGTTCAGGACAACATTTAATTTAAAACCTGGGTGTTTTCAGAGCCTGGGCTGGAGTTGGAGTGATGGTTCCTGAATCCCACATCCCAAGTACAGTGTCACCGGTGCTGAGCTCAGGATCTTGTTTTCTTTGAAGAAAACATGGCTTTTGACAGGGACAATTGCTCTTCCCCATCATCCCATCCCTGCTTTCACGGCCACCTCCACCTTCCCTGGAGGATGTCCCCCCTTCCTACAGGGATGGATATTCCCTGACAGCATGGCTTTACTTCCTGCCAGGCAGAGCTGTGGGTTAAAACTGGCATTTTAACATTCAAACCCTCTCTCTTCCCTCCTGGGGGGCTGGTGGGGAAGTCAAATTCCCCCTTTCAGGGCAGCAGAGGCCACGTGCGTGGGCACAGCAGCAGCTCTGACTCGCCCCAGCAGAGCCAGGGATCAAATCAAGTCACATTCCAGGGCATTAGACAGACGGTGGGAATTAAGAGCTTTACCTGGAAACTGGCTTTGTATCTGCAAGCCCTGCTTTTGTCTTCCAGACCAACTCTCTATTTTCGTCCCTTTCACCTTCTGTGTTGTCGTGTGTGACAGCGTGTGCTGCCAGCCCCAGCCACATTTGGGGAGCCCTCGGTGAATCTGGGGCTGTGCAGCCCACGAGGAAACACTCAGGCAGGATGGGAAGGGTAGGAAAAGTGTGGTTTATCAAAACCAAGCTGCTTTGGGACTCATTAACAGCTAAGAAAAGGCTCCAGCTGCTTTCAGAAAGCTTGGGATCGGGCAGGGACGAGAAATCCCATCTGGGCTATCAGCAGTGAGTCTTGGTTTTTGTTTCCCTCAGTCCATAAAGCTGGTGATGGGGTCTCCCTTGGGGGCCACTCCTGCCCTGCTTCAGGGAGTTTGTCTGCTTCAATTCTGTCTTTTTTTGTCCCCTTGTTGCTCTTCTGAATCCCTGGGTGAGCTGAGCATCTCTCAGTGGGTGCTGCTGGGCCCTGATCCCGGCTGTGGGCCATGGATCCAAGAGGAGGAAGAGCTCAGAGGTTCACCTTAACTCCCGGAGCCTCCATTCTCTGTCCTATAACACAATCCTTGCCTATTTGGGTCTTGTGCTCTTTGAGGGAACATTCAGAACGATGATGACGCTTTTGTAATGGTAGTAACGGCATTAGGCTCTCACACGTAACTTGATTTTATTCATTTATTTATTTGCCCTTTCTGAGAGGAAATTGCTGCAATTTTCTGGGCATCAGGCCCAATTTCTGCCTCGTTCTGTCTGAGTCCACACCACATCCTGGATGCTGCACCCAAAGACGGAGCCTGTGTGGATGAACACACCCAAATCCGGAGGCACCTCCTCGTCCTTGCCGTGATGTTCCCACCCAGCATCAGCCCACCTGCGAGATTTTCAGCCTCCATGGGCAAAGCAGGTGCCATTTCCATCTGAATTCATGTCCTGGGAGTCCTTGGATGTGTGGAGGGGGTAAAACTGTCTGAGACTGGATCTGCTGTTAGACCTGCAACAGGCAGGAGCCACCTCGGAGTGAAACTGTGGCAGGGACACAAAGGAGCAGTGAGCTGTCTCCTGTTCTCCCAGGTCATTAGATCATCCTTAGATGTGCTTCATGTCTAGGTGAAGAGCAGTGACAAGTTTGGATGCTTCAGGAGAGAAACATTCACTTCCCTGTGAGGAGTAAATTAGGTTGGTTTGCCTGGTGTCAGTGTGTTATGACTCAGGGACGTGCATTAACATTTACCAAAATCTGAATGAAAACTGAGCTCTGCATTAGACAGGAAGGTTGGGTGTCATTTTGTTGGGATTTGGGGGAAATCCTCTGAAGAACAGAGCTTTGTTTTTAATAGACACCTGCGTGCCAGGCTGCAGGAGACTGCAGCTCTGTGTGCATGGCTAAGGGATGTGCCAGGGTACCTGGTGGGCCTGGCTGGGGGCAGCTGGGCGTGGTGGTGGGTGACCAGAGCATGCCAAGTGTCCCAGCCTCAGAACTGAGGCAGCAGAGAGGCTGCACTGGGGGAGCTGCTCCTCTGAAATATTCCAGACACATTTTCCTGGGCAGGGTGGGTTACTGGGCAGCATTTGGCACCATTTTCTCACAGGGTTTCTCTTCTGGCACTCCTTGCTGAAAAGTCCACTTCCAGTAGCTTGTGAAGGCATAGATTTATTGATTTGAACCCAGGGGGAGGTGAGTAAAAACAGCAGTTTGAGACCAACTCCCCGAGCAAAGCACAGCTCAGCATTTTCTGGAGAGCCTGTGGCAGGAGCTTGTCCCTGTCCTGGCTGGTTCTGGCGCCCTGGCCATGCCCAGGAAGGTGCAGGAGGGTGCTGGGCATGGCCACACTGGCACTGAGCCCTGGCCCAGCCCATGGCTCTCTCCCCTGTGATGCTGTACCAGCCCCACGGCACAGCCACACGCCGGCTGGCAGAGGCTGTGCCACCCGGGCCACCAGCAGGGGCCATGTGTTGCTTCGGCCCCTGTTGTGTTCCCAGTTCCAGGAGCTCCTCCAGCTGGTGCTGAGCTGTGGAGGGGACATTGCTGTGGGCTGGGGCAGCCAGGGCAGCAGGGATCCGGGTCGGGGCTGTCCCTGCCCCTCTGAGCCGCGGGGATCCGGCAGTGGTGCCATCAGGATGTGGCACAGCATCTCCCTGGCACAGCCTGGGAGGGCAGGGGGGCTGCCACGCTCCCTGGGGGCTGTCACGGTCCCTCTCCACGGCGCGACACAACAGGACGATGGCTCCTGACACTGCCCGGTGACCTCAGCCCACCCGGAGGGGTCTGGCAGGGAGCAGCCCTGCTCTGGCAGGATGAATCCGAGCCCACCTCCCCACGCCCCATCACCCCAACTTCTGCCGGCTGCTCCCGGGGGTCCGGGGCCGCGCTGGGGAAGGGGCGTGGGGCCGGCTGCCCACGCTGGTGGCCGTGTGGCCGGAGCGGCAGGCCGGCCACAGCCCTCATTCCTCCGCTGCTGGGTACCGCTTTGTTGCTAGCTGGTGACATCACCCGAGAGCCCACCCCCTGCCTCTTATCCGTCTCTGTGTCTCGCTCATTTATTCCCAGGCAGCGCTGGCAGGATCAGGGGCTGTGCGAGCGCCAGGGCTGGCAGCAGCAGCATGCGTGCGGCGACCGAGGCTCAGGGCGCGACAACCACGTAAGGGACCGGCCGGAGCCTCCCTCCTCACCTGCCTCCGCAGCCCCCGGCAGAAACTTCCCTCTCCCGCACGGGCCGGGCTTCTCCGGGGGGGCTTGGCAGCGACAGCCGCATGCATGACACTCCGAAAAGGAGAGAAAATGACCATAAGTATCCAGGAGCACATGGCCATTGACGTCTGCCCCGGCCCCATCAAGCCCATCAAGCAGATCTCCGACTATTTCCCCCGCTTCCCCCGCGGGCTCCCCGCCGCCGTCGGCCGCAGCAGCAGCGCCCTGCGCCCCGCGGTCAGCCAGCCTTCGGTCAGCCCCGCCGAGGCACCCCGGGAGGATGATGAGGATGTGGACCGGCTCTTTGGAGCCTACGGAACGACGCCCGCAGAGCAGCCGGCCAAGAGCCAAGCGCCCGAGGAGGTGGTGGACCCCGAGGGCTACGAGTCCGACGACTGCAGTAAGTTCCTAAGTTTCCATGGGAGTTTGCTGCGTGCTGAGGGCAAGGGTGGGTGTTAGGGCTGGTTGCCCGTCTTGGTGCACCCTTCCAGTCATGCTGGCCGTCCCCTTTGGAGCACTGCAGCAGTGGGAAGCCCCCAGGTTTAGCCGGGGATGCTCTCCCGGCACTGCTCCGGGGTGGAGGGGGGCCTGGGAGTGTCCGTGCCGCAGCCAGGCTGGCTGCTGAACCCGAAGTAGGGAAGTCTCCCAAGAGCCACCAGTTGCTGTCGTGGTTGGTGCACTTCTCTGCCTCGTCCCTGCTCGGCTCCGTGCCTCCAAAGGCTGCCAGCTGGGCTCAGACCCCTTTAATCCGGCTCGGTGGTGCAGGCTGCTCCAGCCACCCCGCTGATGAGCTGGCGATCCGCTCCAGCATCGCCCGGCTCCACATTGGGGAGATTTGTCGGGAAGGACATCCTCCCGGGAGATCTCTGCCCTCTCCCTCGGCGAACTCTGGCGTGTCATCCCTCCATTCCTGCAGAACCCTGCAGGAGACCAGGGGGGCCTTTGGAGCAGAAGGCTTTGGTTCTGGAGGATGCAGGTGTTTGCAGCAAGGGTTAACCCCTCCCCACCCAAAAACGTCCTTCCCACCCGGCGCCGTGGAGCTGCAAGGCAGCTGCCGCCTGGCTCTGCCAGGCCACCGGGATAACACGATTTCCCTTGGAGTTAGAGGAACCCCAAGGGCTCGGTTCAGCCCGGCCTTCGGGGGGCCAGATCCTGCGAGGGGCTGAGCACAAAGTTTGGAGCCGGGAGATGCCGAGGAAGAGGAGTGGGTGCTGCTGGGCGCTGCTGCGTGCTCGTCCTGGGGGAAGGGGAGGCTGAGCTGTTTACGGCCCAGCGCAGGGCAGGCGGTGGCTTTCCCTTGGCAGAATGTCACATCCCTGCCTCGGCATCGCTGCCTCGCTGGGCTGCTGCCATTTAATTGCCCAGCCCAGAGCATGGCCCCGAGGAGGGCTCCCCGAAGGGCTGTGCTGCTGCAGGGTGGCACGGCTGTCCCTGTGTCCCCGTCTGGGCACAGCCCCGGGAGAGGCTGGGCGCTGGGTGCCGGCCTCAAGCTGGCACACCCTCTGTCCCCACGCCGGTGTCGGGGTCACGCTCTCGGCAGAGAGGCGACAGCTCTGGCACTCCCGGGGAGAACATCTCTGCTAAGCCGCGTTTGTCCCAGCCGGGCAGTTAACGAGGACTTTAACCGGCTTTGGGTCATTTGCTGCTCTAATTATCCCATCGTCTTTGCTCACCCTGGAAGTAGAAACGGGAGCAACCGGGCTGCAGGGCCAGGGGGGGTGTGTGGGAGCCAAAGCACCCGGAGCCCCAGAGAGCAGCGTTTTCTCTGGGTGACTCACATGGAAATTGCCCAGGGCGCTGCATTCTGCATTTATCCGTCGGCGATGCTGGATGCAGGATCCTGGATGCTGGATTCTGGATGCTGGAAGCAGCTTGGCTCCGTGCCGGGGCCGGCGGGTGTTTCTCTCACCCCGGCTGGTGTTAGGAAGTGTTTCTTTGCAGCGTAACAGGTGTCAGGCAAACTGCTGAGGCTGTTTTGCCAGAGGTGGTGGGGTTTTGGCTGGCAAAGGCACGGCGGTGCCAGGAGCAGAGCAGGGAGGTGGCAATGCTGGTGTCACATCTCTGGGGACAGCGTGGGATGGCCCAGACACCCTGAGGACACTGGCTGGCATGAATGTGCAGGATGAGACTGTCACTCCCCCATGTTTAGCAGCCGAGTTGTAAATCCAGGCAAGAGCCCCCTGTACCCATTCCGCAGCCTGGGAGCAGGGAGGGGACCCGTGCAGCCTGACTCGAGCCATAAGCTACGCTGGGGAGTGTCGTGGAGCTCCCCCACACCTCTGGAGGGTGATTCAGGGCTGCTGCATTAGTCACCTGCACTAAATTTCCCCTGGAGAACCTGTCTGTGGCTGCACGTCAGGACAGCGCTGGGGTTTCGGTGGTGCCAGTCCCCTTGGGTGGCACATGGGGTTCAGGGAGGTCAGGAGGTCTCTGGGGATGGTGGTGTCGGAGCCTGGGTGCAGCACCCACAAATCGAGGCTTTGCCAGGCACATCTTGCCTCACTCCTCAGAGCTGCTCCTGGCCCAGCCCCGGAGAGGTGCAGGGAGAGGGATTTTGCCATAGCAGGATCCATCGGGAGGAGGAGGAGGATGGAACGGCTCCCTCCTGTTTGTCCCACCTGCCTGCGGGTTTCCCTCCTCCAACGCCAAGGCAATGCTGCTGCTGGCTGGGTGGGAGGAGGAGAGCTGCCCCTGCCTGGAGAAATGCAGCAATTGTCTGGGTTTCCCCAAGCTCCTTCCTGCCTGGAGTTACTGCTCCAGCCTGGGGGTTCTGGGGTTTTTCCAGCAGGACCTGAGCTGCCATCCCAGCCCAAACTCCAGAACCCTGTCAGGGCTGTGGGGATTGGGCAGGGTAAGTCCTGCCTGGCCCTGCTGCAGCTCACCTGGGCTGGTTGTCTGCACCCTGTTCCTCAATGCTTTGCTGAGTCGTGCTCCAGACCCCACCAACAAACCTTGGAGTGTCTGTGGAGCCAGTGGGAACTGCCTTCTCCCCAGGATGGGGCAGTGCCTGCTCCCATCCAGGCAGGGCAGCCTGACCCAGAGGTTTGGAATCTTCAGGGAGCAGGGATGTGGCAGGGGGGATGCGTGCATGGAATTGGTGCTTTGGAAAACTGAGGACCCCCAGGCTGCAGGAAGCAGGTGGAATCCTTCCAGAGACGAGCAGGGACCTGGCTGAGGTGGGAGGACAGGTGGGGACAGCCATGGGAGGTGGCTGCAGAGGCTCAGCTTTGTGCTCTGGACACCTCTCCAGCCGCCTGTTGAATGCAGCGAGAGGCAGGGAGCAGGCAGGGCCAGGGAACCAACACAGCAGATAATGAGTGGAGACATCTGGGATGGCTCTGGGATCACTGGGAATTGCATGGAGCCAGCTCTTCCCATCAGACCTGCCAGCAGTGCTGCTGTGAGGATTTGCAGGGTTGTGGTGGGCACCCGCTGCCATCCCCTGGGAGACCCTGGGAGAGGGACTCATCACAGGACTCTTCCTGCAGTGGGTTTGTCCCCGACAGAACTGCTGAGGAGGTGGAAGGAATGAGGCAGGAGAAGTGGGAAACGTGTATTTGGTGCAGAAGGGTGGTTTGGTGCTGTTGGACCAGAGTCTGCTGTGAGATGAGAGGACTGGGCAGGAGGCTGGGAAGGGGGAATTTGCCCCTGCTGCCTCAGGACACGTGGCTGTCACCTCATCTTTGGCTCCTCTGGCTGGTGCTCTGTGACAACAGCAGGTCCCTGGGGTCCCCAGCCACCAGGGATGCTTCCCACCCAGTCAGGCAGCACAGTGCCAGGGAAACTTGGTTTGCAAGGAAAATAAGCAAATGCCAGCTAGATGGCAATGTGCCACCTGCAAGGAGCTGGCTCTCGCCTCCCATCTCCACCGATTTCACCCAAATGCTGCTGCCCCTCCACTGCCTGCACCTTCCCCGACGCAGCACCAGCAGGGATTTGTGCCTGAGGGATTTTTAAAGGTCTCTGGAACCTCTGCACGAGCAGAGGTAGACACAGTCTCTGTGAGGGAGCACTGCCAGGGCTTCTCTCGCAGGGGACAGCTCTGGAGGGAGCAGCCATCCTCCTTTAACAATCAAGTTTCCAGCCCTTGGAGAAATGCCCCGTTCCCTGAGCTGCTGTTTGGCTTTGGAAAGCGGCTCTGATCACGCTGGAACTTCCTCCCTTCTCCAAATGTGTTTGGCTCTGGGTTTTCAGGTGAGGAGAGAGGCTGAGAGCTGAGGGCTGCAGCGGGAGCCGGGATCCCTGGAAATGCTGCCCCATCCTGCTCCTGCCAGCGCTCTGGGACTGTTCCTGTATGCACAAACCCAGCCAATTCCACGGCATGCCTGGTTTTATTCATGGAAGAGCAGGCTCCTGATCTCTGGAGCTGCAGCAGCATGAAAACCACTTCTCCAAAGTGCAGCTGAGAGGCCAGTCCGGGTGCGCGGCGGCTCGTGACGCCTGCAGCGCCACACAAGTTATTTAGGAAGACTCTTATTTTGAGCAAAGAAGATAATTAGGCAGGCAAAGCCATCTTGGAGATATTAATTACTGGCTGCTCGAAGACGTAAAGAAGAAGGAAGGTCTGAAGGGGTGCAGGGTTTGCAAGTCACCTGGCAGTGCTTTTGGCCAGACAGGGGGAGGCAGAGGAGACGGCGAGGAACGAGCAGGGTATTTACTTCTGAAACGCAGCTCCTCAGCATATGCTGCAACTGCTATTTATAAGCTTTGAATCGTCTTTTCAATCCAGATAAGGCCAAAAGAAGTAGTTCTTTTCTTGCTCAGGAAACTAAACAAACCACTGCTGATTTCGGCAGAGCACGGCTTTGCCAAGCAGAGCACAGCCCGAGCTGGAGAAATGTGTGTGGGTGCTGGGCAGTGGCACAGCCGGGTGTCCCAAGGGAGCCTTGGGGTATCCCATTAACTGGGGTGACTCTGGATTAGCTCCTGTCTGGTTTCCTGTGGGATAGATGGATATTTGGAATGTGCTGGCGTGGATGAGCTCTCACTCTTTCCTGCTGACCATCCCAGCAGTGATCCAGGTGCAGCCTGCACGTGGTGGTCCCCTGAGGAGCCTTCCTCTTCCCAGGGACTGACCATGGTCAGGGACACCCTGAAGTGCTGGAGATGAACACAGGGCAGCAGGAGAGGAATGCACACGAGGACGAGCAGGGTCTGTCTGTCTGGGCATCCCTCCTCCAACATCCATGGAAACAGCATATGGGCCGTGGCCTCTGGCATCTCTGCTAATGAAGGAGCCACACAGCTGCTGGATAACGAGGATCCCTGCTCCCACCAGCCTGCCCGGCCCTTCACCTTTCCCAGTTCCAGGGTGCAGGAGGAGAGACACAACTGGCACCCCTTGTTCCACCACGCTCGAGCTCAAGGGGTTCCCAGATCTCTCATCTTTGTATTTAACACTGAAGGCAGTTTCGGGGGGTTGTTAATTGCAATGCTGTATTTCATTAAAGGAGGAGAGCAGGAGAGATTTGAAGGCCATCTCTAAATTGAAATTGCTGAAAGTCTAATTGCTGCTGACATCAGGGACCATTTAGTGCTGTAAAACATAATTGCATCTCTGAACTGTTCTGAGCAGATAAGTGTTCCTCTGAACACTCCTCCTGGAGAAGACAGAAGAGCTGATGAGCATCCATCAACCAACCTCATGGAGAAGCAGCTCCCTGCTCCAGAGCTTACCAGGGGCTGGCGCCGTGTCTCCAAAACGAAGAAATATTCATTGCTGCAGATTCTAAGTGAAAAACCCATGGCCAGGCAGGGAGCAGTGGCAAGAGAGAAAAGTTGTGTTTGTTCCTTGCTCCTGATCCTGTTGAATTCAGCCACATCCGTGGATCTCCTGAGGAGGGAAGGTCTCCTGCCTGTGTGCTGGATCTGGGGTTTTTTGTAGGACTGGGAATGTCCTGCCCCTGGTGGCAGCAGCAGATCAGAGGCTGCAGGAATTGATGGTGCTGTTTTCCAGGGATAACCCTGAGGGTTTTCCAGACCTCGTGGAGCCCAGTCCTCAAGCTCTGCCCCATCGTGTGCCACTGGACCTGGTCAGGACACCAGGGAGGCAGGAGCACACACACACAGCCACCCACCAAAACTCTCTTCAGCAGCCCTGCTTGGAAATGGTGGGAGATAATTTCTGTTCCTCCCGAGGAGTCATTTACCAACATTTTATATGGTGCTGTAAGTGCACAGAATTACTTGCTGCCTTTCAGGACCTTTAAAATTATCTCCATTGCAAGGGAAAATTAAAGCAGTGGAAGAATAGGGACCTATCTTTTATAGTGCATTAAAAAATACCCAGCCTGAAGGTTACTGAACCTGTGCTTTCTGTAAGGGAGAGCTAATCCAGACAATCCCCAGCAGTCTTTTTACTGCTCCACTCTGATCTCCCTGGCACAAAATCCGTGAGCAGATTATCTCGGGAGCAGCAATGCTGATAAGCAGAGGGACTTAAGGCTTTTGGACTTCTTTTTAATTAGTTCTATAGTGGGGTTTTTGTGTGCACACCTCAACTTCTCCCGGCGTAGAGCTTTGCTGGGCTTTTTAATGGCAGTCACACCTGCCTTGGGAAGGGAAGGGGCGTGCTCCATCATCACTTCCAGGCCTTGCTGGAGCTTTTTCTGTGAGTGTCAGTGGCTCTTCCATGTCTTGGGATGAGAAATTCTTCTCCTTGGAGCATCCCAGGCTATGGAGAGGGGCGGATCTGCCACCCAGCACAGCCCAGGTCCCTGCAAGGGCAGGGGCTGGGGAAGGGAGCAGAGCAGAGATTTATCACCACGTTTTGCCTCTCATCCCCCAGGTATAAATAGAAGCTCCTTCAGCTTCGCCTCACCCTGGGCGCTGCTGGGAAATGTCAGCAATAAACAATTCCTGCCGACTCTGCCGGGCTGTGCCGGGCTGCCCGCGGGCCTGGCCGAGCCCACGGACACATCTGCTGCTTGTGCTGCCCTCTAATCATTTCCTGGCCCACTGAATTAATCAAAACGCCCAAAGGTCAGTGGGAGAAGAGGCCACCTTCCCGTGCAAGTCGGATTTATTTTCCCTTTTAGAGCCTGTGTTAAAAGCCAGGCCCTGGCCAGCGCCTTCCCATCAATCTCTCCCAGTTCATGGAGAGGAAAGAGGGTCAGAACCTGCTAATGAGTTCAGCTTTCCTAATGGTTATTTTATCATTGGAGCAGAATAATTGTAATAATAACGATACGTCCTGCCTGCTGCCTGGGGAGCGCCAAGCTGCCTTTGTAATGCCTGACAAAGGCATTTATTTATATTTTTTATTTGCAGCCTCTGTGATTAGAGGGCAGTGTTCAGAATAGCCCAGTCGAGTTAAATAATCCTGGTAACAGCGCTTCGAGTCTAATTGCTGCCCTTTTCTTTTTTAGGTACTTGCTCCCCTAATTAAGATCACAATCGAGTTGCATCTCGTGTGGGAGGGGGAAAGCAATCAAAGAAGGGGGATTGGGTTGCTCTGTAGAGATTTGGGGCCCAATCCTGCCAGCTGGGGATGCAGGATTCCCACAGGAATGCAGGATGTGCTGCTGGGGTTCGCAGCAGTGGGAGCAGTGAGATGGTGCTGGTGCGGTGCTGCTGGTCACTGGTCACTGTCTCTGTGTGCTGACCATTCCAGGAGCACAGGGATGGGATGGATGGGGCTCCTGGGGGTTCCCAGGGTGCTGTTGTGGGGTGCAGGGGTGGCTCCCACCCCTGGTGCAGCCGGAGGTCTCCTGCCACCTCCTCAGCCTGGAGCTGGAGCTCCAGCCTTGTCTCTGCCTTCCTGGCTGTGCTGGATCCATCCCTGGCTGTGCTTTTCCAGGAGGTAACAGAGGCTGTGGGGCTGTCACCGTGCCCTAAATCTGTCCCACGAGTCCTGGGCATCTGCTGGCTCCTGGCTCTGGTGGCAGTGCTCACCTCCAGCTCCACAGCAGCAAACCCTACATTTTCCCCATCCCATTTATCATTGGCAAACACTGTGCTGGTGTTTCCACATCCCTCTGCCCAAAGAGGGCAAATTCCCTTCCTTGGGAATTGAGACTCACCATCCCCAAAACCCTCTCTGTTTAAAGGAAAACCCCTCCGGGGCTGGAGCCTGGCAGGGCTGGGGCGAGCCCTGAACCCCTGTCTGTGCCCTCCCACCCCTGGCAGCTCCAGGAGGAATGGGAACTGCGGGATGTTTGCTCATGGACTGCCAGTGCTGGGAGCAGGACCCGAGTCCCCGCCTGCAGAACAAGCTCCTGCTGCTGTGTTAAGGTGATTTTAGGTTTTGCCTGTCTCTCTGGAGCAGGGCTCCCTGCTGCCCTCACCCCTGGGGCGGGCTGGGGCTTTGTCAGTGTTTCCTGGCCGAACTCTGTTTGCCTGCCAAGCTTTTTAATTTGTTTTATAAATTGCCAAATCCAGCAGGCTGAACCGCGGGCCCCCTCCTGTGATAAAAATAAAATAACAGCTTGAACTCGGAGGGTCGAGCGGTGGGGCTGGCAGGAAGCGCTGATTAAAGGGCAGGTGGAAATGATGAGGCTCCGAAACCGGAGGTTTCATCTTCCGCTCTTGAGTGAAAAATGCAGATCTGGGAAGTTTTGCTGACTTGGTTTGTGGAGCCTCACACTTCTCACGCTGCCGTCCCTGAGCTCCCCATCCCCAGAGGCAGTGGGGCACTGCTGCTCCTTCCCCCCTGCAGTGGGTTTAGGTGGGAATTGCTCTGGGAATGCTCATTTGAGCCATAGCCAGAGTATGGTACTGCAGGTTTGGCCTCACCCCTCATCTTCTCCTGGCAGGTAAAACCCCACTGATTTGTGACTTACCCAGACCAGGAGCTAATGTGCCATGAAATTGCTCCACAACGAGGGGGGTACATTATTCTGGCAGAACTCTCTCTGGGTATTTACTCTGCTTTGAACTCAAGATATTTGCTAGGGAGAAATGATTTTTTATTTGCCAGCAGGCAAACCTGTAGCTCCTTTGCCTTTGGGCTGGGAGATCACTGTGAAATTGCAGCAGGAAGGTTTTGGTCCCCTGAATATCCTTAAGCACCGTGGGTGCCTTGCTGCTATCAATGCTGAGGGAAAAAAAACCACCTTATTTCCTGCCAGAAAGTTTGTCCAACTCCCCCCCAAGCAGCAAACCCAGCTTTGATATTAAGCAGAACTGTTCTGGGTTTTATTTTGGATTTTTTTTCACATTCTGAACACAAGGTGCAGTTACCTTGGAAACAGCGGTGGGATGCTGTTGGGTGGCAGGGCAGCACTCAGGCAAACCCCTTTTGGGAAGGTTTTGGGCATGGAAAAGTGGGGTTTGCTGGGTCCAGAGCCACCCTGGAAGTTCCTAGCTGGTGTCAGGTAAAGCTGAGGAGGAGAGAGTCTGCTCCATGTCCAGCTTTGGTGTGCAAATCAGGCCTGGGAGCCTTGGAGAAGGTTAAGCCATGTTTTTGGAAAGCCTGTCTTTTTAAGGCTTTTCCTCTGCTTTGGATTAGTGAGACATGCTCAGATCATCCAAAGGGAAAGAATTTCTCAAATCAAAAGTGCTTTTGCTGCTATCGCTCCTCTGGTTTTGTTCTGGTCCCCTGTCCCCTCCCTGTGTCCCATCCCAGGAGATGCTGCTGTCCCTGGATCCTGCGGATGCCATAAAGGAACACCACTCTGATCAAAAGCTGTTGGTGTTTTTCATTTTAACCAGAAAAGTATTTCCATCCTCGCTGGGTTTAATTTACAGTTTGCAGCCAGATTGGAGCTGGGAAGGGATCCCACTGGTGGCTCATTTGTTTGAAGGTGTCACTATACAAATACACGTTCTGGGAATGCCAGCGGCGCTGGAGGGGAGGATGTGCCAACAGCAGCTCTCAGCTGTGTCCCAGCCATTCCCAAATCTTCCCAGGGGACACCCTTCATCTCCTGGGGGACGGGAAGCTCCTGGCTGCAGTGAGGCTGCTGAGGGATGGGGATAAGCCAGGTGAAAGCCCACGGAAGCAAAGCCAGTGCTTGGGCGAGCTGTACCCACTCCTCCCTCTCACTCCTCTCCCAGGGCCGTGCCAGCCAACCTGGGAATGGCCACCAGCCTCCCAGCACCAAGCCACGTTTCATAACAGGGCTCCCAGCAGGATGCTTTATGTTTTATAACGTCTGCAGCCTGTTCTTTAGCATCTCCATGCCCTCAGAGGGAGAACAGCCCGTGTCTGCTGGGTGCTGCGGGTTAACCACATCTCCTCTCCCTTGCAGCCACGCTGGGGACGCTGGATTTCAGTTTGCTCTACGACCAGGAGAACAACGCTCTCCACTGCACCATCAACAAAGCCAAGGTACGGCTCAGAGCCGGGTGTGGGGACAGCAAGGACCGGCTGTGCCACGGGAACCCAGCCCGTGGCTGTGCCAAGCATCCCTGGCACAGGGACGCTTCCACCGGGGGCTCTGCTCTCCCCAGCCGCAGCCGCTCCTTGGCCATGCCAACACCTCTGCCCTCTCCTTCCCCTCCACCCCTTCCTCTCAGGGCGTTCCCAGCAATCGGGAACCGGCTGCTCATCCCCCGTGACGAGCTGGGATTGATGCTTTTCAGAGCAGCCCATGCCGATGTTGTTATTTACTTGACGCTGTGACCGGCTGTCGGTTTATAAATGGCTCTTTTAAATGCTGCTAATCACGGCCCCAAAGTGCTGCGCCTCAGCGCCTTTGCCGTCTGCGTGATTGAGGCAATTAGGGGCTTTTTGCACATTTGGGAGCAGGAGCAGGGAGTTGTGGTCCTGATTCTGCCTCCGGGCCTGTGGAAGGTGCTGCAGGGTTCCTCTCTGCATCCCCCAGAGGGCTCCAGGTGGGCTGGGGGAAGAAGACCTCAATCCCTGCAGATCTTGGGAAGGGATGGAGGGTTTTTAAGGCAGGAGAAGAGGCTGTGAACTGAGCCCCAGAGGGTCAGAGCACGCTGTTTGCCCTCAGAGGATGCTCCTCTCCCCTCCATGGCAGGTTTGCAGCCCCCACCAGGGCTCTCCATGTCTGGAACACAGCCTGTAGCACCAAAGCTTGATTTTGGGGATGAGCGTGGTAAGATCTGCCCTCAGCACTCCTGCAGCTGCTCCTGGCAAGGGCAGCACCCCCAGCTCCCAGGCAGGAGGGCCAGGGCAGGGCTGAGGCAGGCAGTGGGCTTTGCTTCCCTCCCTGTCTCCCGTGAATCCGCCGGCAGCCTCTGGGTCAGGCTTCCCTCGGCGCCCGCGGGAGCGGTGCCAAGGAGGAGATTTCTAATTGGGCTCGGAGTGGGTGGAAGACAGGGAAGAAGCAGAGCTGTGGGCAGCAACTGATAAATCTCACATCAGCGAGAGCCCAGGCAGGGCTGACAAAGGAGAGCCCTGGTCCCTGCCGTGCCCACCCGGCTGATCCCATCCCTCGGGGTGTGGGGGTACCCCATCATCGCCCCCGCCCGTGGGGAGGGCAGAGCTCCCCTCACCACCCTGACATTCAAGCTCTCGAGTCCTGTTCATTTCCATTCTGCTCTCATTCTGCCATTTTTCTCTTTTATTTACATTGCCATCTGCTCGCTCTCATTTCATCTCTCGCCTGGGGAAAGCTGCCAAAACTTGACTACAGAAAGGTAAGGGCCAGGACCCCGCTGCCGGCGGCGGAGCCGGCGCTGGCTCCGGGGGTGTTACAAGCAGAGCTGGAGAGGAGGAGATGGGGGAGAGTCCCAGCAGTGCTGGGATGTGATTTACCCTTGGACCAGGTCCTGGGTACCTGTGTCAGCCTCCAGGGAAAACGCCCTCGGGATGTGTCCAACTCCAGCAGCTCCTGGAGCTGTGGTTGCTGCCAGCAGCCGTTCAAACCTGGGCTATTTCAGCCACGTGAGACACGTTTTTCTTCCTCTCTGATAACCCCAAACAACCTCCCTCTCTCCCTTTATTTTGCTTCTCTCTATTTTTGTTAATCTGCAGTACTTTTCTATCTGCTGATGTTCCTCAGGAGTGCTGTTATCAGCTCCTGGGGAGCAGGACAGAGGGGAGCAGGCACCAGCAGCAGGTTCAATCCAACCTCTTGTGCCCCACCACCCATTCCCTGCCCTGCAAACTTCAGCTGCTGGAGGTTGGGATTGTCACTCCATGTGGGAATTCACCCTGCTGCTGTGCCTGGAGACATCTGAGGGGTTTCTTGGTGTCGGTTCACAGCAGGATCTGTGAGATTCTGGGTGTCACCAGACAGGTGGGAGCAAGCAGGGGAAGACAGGAGCAGGCAGGAACGAGGAGGAGCAGGCAGGAGCAGCCAAGAAGAAGCAGGATGAGGCAGGAGCAGCCAGGAAGAAGCAGGGATGAGGCAGGAGCAGCCACCTAGCACTGATGGCTCTCGGTGCTGGCAGCAGCCCCGCCTGTCACACTTCAGGCACGGCTGAACTCAGACACGTTGTAGCTCAGCTCGGATCAATAGGAGAATAAATCAGGGCATTGTGGAAGCTCATTCCTGGACTGCAGGAGCAGCCAGGCTGCCAGGAGGGCTCTCCCTCTCTGCTGCTGCCCTGCACGAGCCCTGGGATTGTGTGGATCTCTGCTGTCTTGTGTCAGACAGAGCTGGGATGGGCTGGGAGTCACCCCCTCCTAGAAAACGGGGTGGAAAAGGATTTGATGGACGTGCAGGCACCTGATTTTGAGGGTCTCAGTCCTACAGAGCCCAACCTGCTCTAGGGGATTTATAGGGGCATGGAACAGCACAGGCAAAGCAGGCTCTGCTATAGCTCCAGTGTTCTGCTTTTGGGAGAAAAGCACCTGAGACAAGCCTCAGGGGGCTGTAGGGCAATGGTGAAGGAGCTCTCCCTCCACCTCTGGCCAGAAAACACCCAGGAGTTTCCATCCCACTGAGCATTTGGCTGCTCCCTCCCTTCCAGTGCCGGAGGTCTGCACTGAGCATTACTTATGGATTGACTCATAAATATTTATTGCTGCAGGGAAATTCCTCCAGCTGTCTGGCTCCTCGGGGTTGTTGGGGTGGAAAGTCAGTTTGCCCCCCTCTCAGAATGGGATGCCTCAGCCTGGGAGTTATCCAGGCTGGTTTTTGGGCAGGCAGCTCGTTGTGGGGTGAAGGATGGAATGAATCCATCTCCTGTGATTTCTGGACGCCCCTAGCGTGGCATTAATCGGCAGCCCCATTAGCCCAACTTGTAATTAAATCCTATTGATTAGCTAAATGTCACTGGCACGGGGAGCAGCTGGCAGAGCCTGGGATGCAGGGAGCTGGAGCTCTCCTTAGGATTGCAGCAGAGATTTTGGGGTTGGGTAGAGGAAAAGATGAAACTTAATCTCAGCTCCGTAAATCAGTGCAGCAGCAGGAATTGCTGGAGCCAGTTGGCTCTGAGGGGACACTCTGCCTCTGTGCCTTGGCCCTCTCTGCCTCTCATCCCTCTTGGAGACGCTCCAGGCTGGTGGTCCCTCCACACAGGGGGAGCAATGTGGGTCCTCTCACGGCAGGGATCATCCCCCACAGGAGCAGCTTTTCAAAGCAGAGCCCTGTTAATAGCAGCTGTTTGTGCCAAACACGTATCAAGTGACACGGGAGGGAGGTAGACGTGACATTAGGAGCCATTTTCCAGGCTCCTGTCACTCCATCTTCCATAGCACATCTATTAAAAAAGCCTTTAATAGCCTCCTGAGAAGGTAATTTAATTGAGCTGAATTGATGGGTGAATTACAGAGCTGCCTGTCATTCTCCATCCATTTTCCTGGGAATCTGCCTGCTTGGTTCTGATTTCATTTGCTGTGCAGCCCGGGCAGGTTGGGCACCTCTGACCAGGGAGGTTGGGGAGAGCACGAGTGGACTGTGCAGGTGATTCCCTCCAGAGTCTGGGGACAGCCCAGCCCCTTCCTGCCCTGTCTGCCCATCCTCAGCATCTCCTGGACCAGGGACATCACCCCAGAGTTAAAGCAGAGCCGTTTCACCTCCATTCACTGCCGATATTTTTGTCCTTTTGGCTCTGCTGTAGAAGCAAAATCCTCTTTGCTGGGCACCATTTGGCCTCCCTTGCCCCAGGGCAGCGCTTTTGTCTCTGTAGCAGAGCCCTTGCTCCAAATCAGAGACACTCCCAAGGTCAGGAGCATCCTGGACCGAGTTTGTGCAGCTCAGGGAGGGTCCTGTGATGCTCTGGGTCAGGCTGGGTGAGTTATTCCCTACCTGGGAAGCATGGAATAGATTCCCCCAGCGTTTCCCTCCTCGATTTGCCCAAATCCTGGGTGATTGCATTCCTTCTGCACGCAGCCATTCCACCAGCATTCCATACAAATGCTTCCCTGCCGCTGGATCCCTGGCAGCTGCACACACTTATTATCCAGGCACTCTGCTCATCACAAAAAAGGGTGTGAGGATCTCTTCAGCATCCCCCAGCCTTGTCTCCATGCCCGGGCTGGAGCCAGGATTGGATGGGTACCTCTGCAGAGAAACCCTGCTCTGATCCAGGCACAGGATTGCCTTCAGCCAGCCCAGCAATAATTCCTGCAGGGATCCCACAGCCAGGCTGGAAAGAATCCAAGGACTTCCACGACGGAGCCATTCTCATTTCTACTTAGGACTGGTGAAAATTAGGCTCCATTTTTCACACTCCTGCCTTGCTTCCCTGCCCTGTGGAGTTTTTTTCCATGCAGCCTGTGTAGGTATGGCTTTGGGCTGGGTTTAGTGCATCAGCCCTGGATAATTTTCAGGTGGTTTAGGAGAGGAATAGAGGCACAGCTTGTGTCTTCCCTTTGCCCAAAGCAGGATCAGCTGCAGGGCATTTCTATAACAAACCTGATCCACGTCATCCTTTAAGAGCTTGTAGAAAATCCATCAGGAATGGCCACAGTGAGTGTTTCCTTGGATTGATACTGCTGCAACCCCGGATTTCTCTGTGAACACCACAGCATTTGGCTGGCACCAGCCTCCCACTGGCCTGGAGCTGTTCTTCCTTAATAACTGGGAGTAGGTAGGTGCTATCACACCCTCTGGGAGCGCTTGGAAGTGGCACCACAACAGCAGAGGTGTGTGTTTGCTCAGAGGCAATTATTAAATGACAGAACCCTGTAATTTCAAAGCTGGGAAATCACTGCGCTGATTTGCTTCACCCCCAAATTAATCGTGATGAGGGTGGCAGAGTCAGCTGCTGGGAGGGAGGAGTGGATGGTGCCACGTGCAGGTGAGGAGCATCCCACAGCCTCTCCCGGGATCCACAGGCGCTGCTGGAATGCTGAGCCCAGATCCTGCAGAATCCACACTCCCCTCCTTCCCCATTCCTGGGGAAACCACAGTTGCTCCATGGACCAGCGATATCCCAGGAAAACTGGAGGATGAGCTCAGTGAGGCCACCCTGCCTGCCCAGCACCCCACTGTTATCCTGATTCCTGCTTTTTGCTGTTCCCTTTCCAGGGCCTGAAACCAATGGACCACAATGGTTTGGCTGATCCTTACGTCAAGCTGCACTTGCTCCCCGGAGCCAGCAAGGTGAGACACCTTTGCACTTCTTCCTTTCCCGGGGCTGCACCTTTTCCTTGGAAATCAGGCTTGGGAGAAGCTCCTCGCACAGGATGTGTGGGCTGCTGCACCCAGAGTTTGAATCTCTTGAGGAAAAGGTGCTCAGAGAGAGCAGGAGGTAGGAATTGGGGCTGAATCCATCCTTGTAGGGATAGAAAATGCCTTTCTGGGAAACCACTGGCTGGCAGCCAGGTGCCAGCCCTGATTCCTTACCTTGGGAGCAGGAGGTGGGAATGCTGCACTCCAGGAGCCCCCGGGAAGCACCGAGTGAAACAACCTCAGCTATAAACAAATCGGACCCTTTTAATTTTCTCCTTTTTTTCGCCCTTTTTCTTTTGCATTTAAAACCCCTCAGATCATAATAAAACCGAGTATAAATCATAAGGGAAATATTTCCATCTCCTAAGGTTCAGCGCTTGCTGGAGAGAAGAGTAATTAAAGATATTGATGTGTGGTGAGAGCTCGGTGTAAGTGATGAGGATGAGGAATTTAAATGCTCCATGTGTGTGTTAGGAATATTAATTGCACTCTTATTCCACACGAAAGGAAAGACCTTTTTCTGGGGGGGGAGGTGTATTTACTTGTTACAGTTCAGCTGGATTAATTCCTAACATTCAGGGCAGCAGAGGGAGTTTTCCACCACATCCCGAGTTTCCGCTGGAAACGGAGCCGGGAGCGCTTTCATCAGCGATATTATCAGTCATTTCCATGTTTTGCAAATCCATTGATTAGCATTTCTGCTGGAGCTGGTGGAGACTGGAGAGGCAGGAGGGGAGGGGGTGCAGGAGCTGCAGATCCACAAGCCACGGGGGGACCCTGTCCTCGCCCCCTCTGCCTCTGGCTTGCTCCAGATCTGCCCTGGGAGAGGGGAGCAGCCCCAGGGCACCGTGGATTTGTCCTGGGCTGGATGTTCCTGCACAGTTGTTCCAGCAGCAGGACGGTCCCTGCATCCCTTGGGTGTTTCTGTCCCAGATTTGGGCTCTCACGCACCTGTGGCTGTGGGAAGCAGAGCTGGGTTCATTCCCCATGCAGAGCTGGTTGCTGACTCCTGAGTCATTCCAGATGGGAGAAAAAGGCACTCCCAGAGCTCAGCTCCTCTGATCTCACTCGTGTCCCTTCCCAGGGCAGCTTTAGCAGCTGGGTGATGCTCATCATGTCAGCCCCCTTGGCTAAACCCACTTTCCTTCCCAATCCCTGGAGCCCCAGGGTACCAGCCTGAGGATCTGGTACCCACAGGTCTGAGCAGGGGGCCATTGGGGCACTTTCCCTGCTGTCCTGGTCACTCAGAGCTTGTGAATCCAAGGTGGGGAATGCAGCAGCTTCCCATGAAGATCCACAAGACAACTTTGAGGTATTGATGTGCTGAGAGTTTCTTATGCCCAGCAGCAGCTGAGGCAGGGATTGAGTTGTCTGACACCTAATTAGAGGGAAAATTGCTGCTCTGCCAGGCTGTGCCAGGCTGGGAGCCTGCTGGAGAAGCCCAATCTGTAGCCTCAGCCTCTTTTTTCTGCTCTCCCCAGAAGTGAGGGGGCTCAGGGAGTACGGAGATCAATGTCCCCTGAGCTGGGCAGTGGGTGTGTGCCAGGATGTCCCATCCACACAGGGGACACAAACCCTGCTGTCCCCATCCTCCTGCTCAGCAGAGCTGCTGGAAGGAGCTGCTGTTGCTGACAAAATGCCTGTCAAGGAAGTTGTTTGGAGCCAGGCAGGATCAAGAGCTGTGCTGGGAGCAGGAGTGCAAACAAACAGCCGGAACAGCAAATCGGCATTTTTTATTGAACCCAAAAAGGATTTTTTTCCCCTCCCTTGCTCTCTCCTACTGCTTAAATGAAATCCTGGACCATGCTCTGCCAAGGTTCCCATTTTGCTGGCTGTTTGCAGGATGCAGGATGTGGGATTGGGTTGTTCTGCAAATGAGTTGCTGTGTCCCTGCCCCTCTGGTTTTTGCTGGATTAGGGCTGGATTTGGGTTACAGCACCCATTGCCCCTTCATCTCCAAACTGGGCTTGCTCTCCTGCCCAAATGGCCTCTTGGGGCCAATCCCACTGACCCCTACCTCCTTTGCTTTCCCAGGCAAACAAGCTGAGAACCAAAACACTTCGCAACACCCTGAACCCCACCTGGAACGAGACCCTCACCTACTACGGCATCACCGACGAGGACATGATCCGCAAGACCCTGCGGTAGGGCCCGATTCTGGGGGGACACGGGTCCCTTCCCCTCCCTCAGCCCTGTGCCAGGTGTCCCTCCCCATCTCAGGGATGATTTCCCAGGGGCTCAGCCCCACAGGAGGCTCCTGGAGCTGCTCACAGCAGAGCAAGGCAGAGCCATCCCCCAGCAAAGCTGAGTTTGTGCGAGTGCCCTGCACACAGCCATCACCCCAGAGCGTGATTTCCAAGCAGCCTGGGCTGGGATAACCAGTGAGGAGCCTGTTCCTGCTGCATCATTAACTTCAGAACTCTCTGGCTGCCTCCTGCCTGCAGAGGTGCTGTGGTTTGGGTTTAACCTCTTCGTGCCCAGCTCTCATGGGCACACGTTGAGGCTTTGTGGTTGTGTCTTGCTGAGAAAACCTCCTCAAGGAAGTTCTGGGCCCCTTTCAAAGCTGAGCTCTTTGGGAGAAAGCTGGAGGCCTCTGTGGATTGTTGTCCAACTAAACAAAGAGTGTGGGTCTTTATTTTATTACTTTATTTTGTTGGTTCAATCTGTGATTCAACATCTCCTGGCAGCATCTCGCAGGGGCTGGGAGAGGTTGTGTGCCACATGGAGGTGGGCATGAGAGGGGGCAGAGCTTGGGATGATGCTCTGCAGGGAGCAGGCACCTGTGAGTGCAAAAATTTTCATCTTTTGGCCTCTGTCCCACCTGGATGAGAGCAGGAACTGTGGGCAGCCTCAGCTGCTCCGTCACCACACTGATCTGGGAGCGTGCTGCAGGATTTGCTGTAAGATCCGTCTCAAACAAAGGATTTTCCATCCTTCTCCAACGACTCAGGGCTTTGCCAGCTCTGTGGCTGGAATCCCACCCTCCTCATTTGCAGGTGCCCTGAGAGTTTGTGATTTTCCCCACGCCAAGAGCACAAAGGTGCCTTGTGAGAGGTCCTGCTCAGAGGTGAAGCAGGGCAGAGCCCACCTGTTGTCTGCAGTGTGCAGGGAGATGGGGAAATTCAGCACCGTGGATTATTATTTCACTTGGAAAACATTAGTCACGCTGGAAGTGCTGCAGGCTGGTGGGGCTGGGAAGCCTCCAGTTTGTTGTTATTATTGGTGGGTATTTTTTTCACTCCAGCCTTTGAAGTTTGCAGCCTCCTCAAGCGTGGAAATCGGTTTGTAAGGAGATGTTGGCTGAGTTGTTTGCTGGAAGGTGACAGGGAGCAGCAGGGTTCGACCTCCCACACTCTTTCAGGGTCCTGGGAGCTGCTCCTCCCTTGGGAAGGGCTGTGATCCTGGAAGCTGTGGGATGGAGGATGCACCAAAATATGTGTGGGGCTGGATTTGCCCTTCTCCCCACAGAAATCCTGCACTATCCCATTCCTGCCTGCCAGCCTGGGTGTTAGGGAACTCCTTGTGCCCTCCCCATAGCTCAAAACTGTTCATGGACCCCTGTACCCCACCTGGGACCCCTCAGTCTGCAGGGGAACGTGGCTGGATGGACTTTAAAGATCATCTCGTTTGGGCAGGGACATCTCCCACCATCCCAGGGTGCTCCAAGCCCCATCCAACCTGGCCTTGGACACTTCCAGGGATGCAGGGGCAACCACAGCTTCTCTGGGCACCCTGTGCCAGGGCCTCACCACCCTCACAGGGAAGGATTTCTTCCCAATAACCCATCTAAACTGACCAGCTGTCAGTGTTTTGGTGTGGTTTGAGCTGTTTCTCTTCTAGGAGCTGCCCCTTCACTCTCCCAGCGCCGCTTCCTGCAGGAAACATCTCCACACATTGTCCTACCTTGGGTGCTCTGCTTCACCCATCCATCTTCTCCTCAGAATACCTCCTTTTCCATCAGGAAAAGCCAGCTTCAAAGCCAGGAGGATGCTGGTTTTCCCTCTGCTAATCAGGAGAGGCTCCTGCCAGGCAGCTGGTGCCACTTGAAAGAGCATCAGTGATGCTCCCCTAGGTCTGGGTGGTGACCATTCCCCGAGAGCCTCCCTGGTGCTGAGCTGGGCAGGGAACTCAATTCCAAAGTCTCTTTAATGTAAAAAATAAAGGCAGAGATCAAAGCTGCCGCCAGCCTTCGCCTCCCTGCAGCCTGGAGATGCGTCAGGGAAGCTGGAAAAGCACCCAGAACTCTTCCCTGCCCACCTGGTGGGACGTGTCCAGCATGGATTGGTGGGGTGATGCTGGTATGGGGCACTCTGCCAGTGCCTGCAGCCTTTTTGGAGGGGACAAGTGGCATTTGTCAGAGCAGCTGGAGTAGGGACATCCTGGAGAGGTGGGAATTGGATTCCCTCCTGCCCAAACCCCCCTAACCCCAACCCAGGGGGTTCTCCCTCGTCCCTGTGTGGCCTTGTCCAAACTGGTGGAGTGACTTTGCTGTCACAGACCCCAGGAGCCATCAGGGTTCTCCTCCCCAAGGTGAAGGAGAGGTGAAGGCAGCACAGGGGGAGCAGCATTTTGTTAATGAACCAACCCCCTCAAAAAGCACCAGATATTTGGGATTTTGTGGAGTGCAGCAGGTGGGAGGATCTCGAAAGGTCTCATCCGTTCATTGAATTAAATATCCCTGAGTGTAGCCCAAGGCTTAGCAGGGATGAAACCACCCACCAGCCTGGGAAAAGGCAGGTTCAGAGCAGTGCAAAACACACTGGAGTGCACAGATGGATGGGACTGGGGACAGATTCCCTGCCAGCACCAGGGGGGAAATCCCACCCTGGAGCCCCCATTCCCACCTGGACTCCGACTGCAGGGCACAGTGTCAGGGGAAGGCAGAGAAATGCTGCAGGGGAAACAGGAACAGGCAGAATAAAATCTCCTCCATTTAAATAATACATGTAATATGCAATAAATAAATTGCATTCATAATAAATACCCGAGCTGGCCAGATATTGGATACAATTATTCATATCCAGATATATTGGCGAGTTAATGCATTATTCATGGCCCACGAATGCCAGGAATTCTTTGTTTAATCATGTGTTTGACAAACATCATGACTCATTAAATGTATTATTCAGAAAATAGTATTTGATCAGGACTAATGGGTGGAGTGCAGCCACTTCGAGGTTTGGGGTCCCAAATTGCTTTGCTCTGGATGGATGAGGTTTGCTTGGAATTTCAGGTGCACTTGGAATTACACCTCACTTCTGCTGTGGTTTCTGCCCTCAGACTTTCAGGCATTTTGTGATGGGGCCCAGGATGGAATCCTTTTTTTTTCCTGGACAACTGGACTTGCCCAAGGTGTTATTTTTGTCTCCTTGCCTGGTTTTGCCTGTCCTTAAGCTGAGCCAGCATCACCTGCTCCTCATGCAGAGCCTCCCCTGTTGCCATAAGGGATCTTGGACACAGGGGATGCATCTCAGGCTCTGCTCTGTGTGTTTTTCTGGAAAAGGGTCCTTGCTGACCCCCATTCCCACCTTTCCACGCTGGGAAAGAGGCCGAGGAACTCATGTGAGGGAGCAGAAGCCATGAGTCAGCTGCTGGAGCTGTGCAGTGAGTCAGGACTGTAACCCAGGAGCCCGGGCTGAGTAGGAGGGAGGAGAAGTTTAATGAGCAGTGATTGTTCATTTGCTGCTTAGTTTCCTTCCAAGGTGGTTTTCACAGCCCTTAACGTAGAGATCAGGACCCCACAGTGAGGATATCAAAGCCAGCAGTGGGCTGGAGGGGTTGGGATTAATAAGGAGATGAGAAAGGGGTGATGCTCCAGTTACAGGCCGGGGATGGAAGGTGAGTGAGGCTGCCAGAGGCGTCTCGTGCTGTTTGTCACGGGGCTGATTTTCTAACCCAAGGCATAAAAATTCCATCACATCGATTTCTCGTCGTAAAATCCAAGCTGGTGTGATTGCAGGATGCCTTTTTCCAGAGGGAAGGCTGGGGCTGGAGCTTCCTGCTCATCTCACTCAAAGCTCGCTGCCTTCACTGATGGGCCAGGGCACTTCCAGCCTGCCTGAGCTGGAAATACAATTCCAATGGGGATGAACCACAGAGGGATTGGGACTGGGGGCTCATCCTGCCACCACCACTGGAGTTTTCCACATTTTCTTCCTGGGCTTTTGCCCGTCCTGAGGCTCCTGAGTCTTCACAGCAAGCAGGATGTTGTGTTTGGGATCTTGCTGGGCTTCTGGGCTGTGCCTGGACATTGTCAGGTGAATCCTTACTCACATTTTTAACAGGTAAAACCATCCCAAACCCTGTCTCCCTGAGTGCCCAGGATGCTGTGAGGCTGTGTCCCCTCCTGTCCCCTCCCATCCCTCCCCAGCTCTGCCCAGAGGGACAGGGGTTCCACACACCTGGCAAGTGCAGTGTTGACTCTGGAGCTGCTGCTGCTCCTCTGTTGGTTTTGTTCCTTACAAGAAAGAGGAGAGGAAATGGGGAATATCGTGCCTGCATTTGAGATTCTCTTTGAGGATTTTACCGTGGTGGTGGGGTGTTTTTTTCCATGGGTATCTATAGTAACGCTGCATCCAGCCACAGTTTTCTGGAGAGCAGCATTCCCTGTTTCCCTACTCAATTTTTTTTTTTCCAAATCCCTTTTCTCTGCTGCTTGATGATCCTCCTGCTGTCTCACTGAGACATCCCCATGGCTTCCTTGCTTCCTTGTTATTCATTTGTGAGCTTGAAGGTGGTGGAACCATCCTTGGATAAGCCACTAAACCATCCACAGATAACCCATCTATGGATAACCCATCCATGGATAAACCCTCCAGATGCTGAGCAGGCCAGAGGTGTGGTGTGCAATTAGTTGCTCTCAGGGCATTATTTCTCTTTAATTACTTTCCCCCCTTCCCCTGTGGTCCCTTGGGGGCAGAGGTGCCACTCATGGGAGATGGACACCGAAGGGAGTGGGTGAAAGAGGAAACAATCAGGTACCAAAAGGATAAGAAGGTGCTGTAAGAACATTTTTTTTAAAAGGATGTAAGGGCAGGGAAAGGAAATTCCTTTATGGGCAGGGAGCCCAGCCAGTCCTGCATGGCTCCAGTGGGGATGCAGGATGCTCCCTTTGGAGGGGGGTGGGATGGCTCTCCCCATTACCAGCACTGCTGGGGAACAGCTGCTTCTTCAAAGCACCCTTCTGGCCCTCTCTGGGATTTCGGGAGCTGCAAGCAGAGGCTCCCTGCAAGCAGAGGCTCCCTGCAAGCACTAACTTTGCTCTTCTGTCGTCTCTCCTGACGCCCAGAGCGGGCTGGGAAGCAGCAGAGGAATGACTCATTAGCTGCCAGCTCAGGGAAAGGCATTTATAGCTTTTTCATGGAAAACAGCCTCGGCTCAGCACCACGTCACTGCCCTCAGATGCAGCTGCCATCACTGGGACCCTGGCAGGGCTGGGACAGCCTCACCTGGCCGGGGTGTGATGCTTTCCATGGGCTGGGTGTGGAAATCACTCCTGGCCTGTCTGTTTGGTGGGACAGGAGGTGGCAGAGCCACTCTGTGTCCCAGCCAGGTCACCCTGGGAGCTGCCACACTCCCAGCAGTGCCCGAGCTCCTCAGGAAGGAGGGAAGGGGCTGTGTGGGAAGTGAGCTTCTCCCAGCCACACGGTCCAAGGGAGGGATGAGGAAGAGCCTCCATGGCTGGGCAAAATGCAGCTGTGGCAACTCTGAATAATTTTGCTTTAGTCACTGATGACTCTGATGGTTTAATGGAAGAGTTATTAGCATGGCTGAGGCTCCAGCTGGGTTTTCTGACAGTGCCTGGGCTGGGGTGTGAGTTTAGACCAGCGACTCACACCAAGAGCTGCCCTGGCTGGGCTGTGCCAGCAGCTGGACACATTCCAGCTGCACTCCAGCTGTTTTCCAGCTGCCTGCGGAGGAGGTGCCCTGACCATGGCCTGGGGAAGGGTGACCTCAGCTGTCCCCTCTCTGAGGGGACCTGCAGTGCAGGGGGCCAGCCCCTGCCCTCTCCCCAGTGTCCCCACTCAGCCCGTGCCCGTTGCAGGATCTCGGTGTGTGACGAGGACAAGTTCCGCCACAACGAGTTCATCGGGGAGACGCGCATCCCGCTGAAGAAACTGAAACCCAACCAGACCAAAAACTTCAACATCTGCCTGGAGAAGCAGCTGCCGGTGAGTGAAGGAGGTTCTGAGCCTCACCCCACCATGGGACCAGAGATACAGCAGCTTCTCCCTGTGGCACGTGGGAACACGGAGCTGCTTGGCCCCTCAAACACCACCAGGGATGGGGGAAGAGCATCCCTTGGCTGGGGAGGTGTCTGGCTGTGGCTGTATCCTGGTACAGCCCCCAGACTGGGTGTATTCCCTCCCCAGATAGATAAAACAGAGGACAAATCGCTGGAGGAGCGTGGCAGGATCCTCATCTCGCTCAAGTACAGCTCGCAGAAGCAGGGGCTGCAGGTGGGCATCATGCGCTGTGCCCACCTGGCTGCCATGGATGCCAACGGCTACTCCGACCCCTACGTCAAAATGTGAGTGTGGAAAATGTGAGTGTGGAAAATGTGAGTGTGACAAATGTGAGTGTGACAAATGCGAGTGTGAAAAATGTGTGGAAAATGTGAGTGTGGCACATGTGAGTGTGGAAAATGTGAGTGTGGCACACATGAGTGTGGCACACGTGAGTGTGAAAAATGTGTGGAAAATGTGAGTGTGGCACACGTGAGTGTGGCACACGTGAGTGTGAAAAATGTGTGGAAAATGCGAGTGTGGCACATGTGAGTGTGACCCGCGGCCACCGCAGCCCTGGCTGCTGTCCCCTCCCGCCTCTCCCCGGAGCGGGAATTAATTGCTCTCATTAGGAGATGCAAATGAGGCCGTCACGGCAGCAGCTTCCCTCCACCTGGAGCGTTGTTCCCTGGCAATTATTTGGCAGAGCTTCCAGGTAAGGTGGGCACAGGGCTGGGTGGTGTGGGGCTGTCCTCTCTGGTTTGGCCCTGCCTCACCACGGCTCCTGGTTTTTGGGGGGATGGCATTTTTCAAATTCATTCTCTGCAAAGAAGGGGTGGCCATGGCGAGGAAAGACCCTGTGCTTGTCCCACCTCCCTGTCCCCACTGTGCTGAGTCGAAATTGGGCACTTTTAGGGATGGTGTTTGTTAAGGCAGAACTACTGGGATAAAACCCACCTGGGAGGCCAGGAATGGAGTCTATCAGCAGCACACTTTCACCTTCCTATTGGATTATTCTTTAGGGGTGGAGGTGTTTGTATAAAAACCCCCTCTTGCTTTTCTAGATGCTCATTCCTTTTCTAGATGCTCATTCCTTGCTTTTCTAGAGGCTCATTCCCTGAGCAGCACAATTCCCATTGCACCCAGCCCATTTTGGGTGCCATCCACAGGAGATTGCAGCTGCAGGGCTGGGATCAGAGCAGATAGAAAAGTGATGCTTCTTGGTACAAGCCCTAATTTTTTAATTCTGAGCAAGATGTGGAAGGTGGGGCAAGGAAGCAGAACTGATGTTGAAAGGCTTTGGCCTGGCCCACATTTCAGGTCCCCTCTCTGCCTGGTGACACTTGAATCCCATTTGCTGTCCAGCTCTGGTGCTGTGCTGCAGAATATCTGCAGGGAACAGCTCAAAGCTGCTCCCTTTTCCACACTGATGTGGTTCCTGTCTCCTGGAGAGGCTCTGGATGAGCAGACCGGTCCCACAGCCTGGAGTCTGGACTGGTCCTGGGCTGGGAGTGATGGGTTTGGGCAGCATGTGTGCAGTGCCAGTGTCCCCTAGGGACTGGAGATGGGATAATCGGTGCTCTGTGACTGCAGCCAGCAGCTGGCTCAGTTCTAAGGTGGGGAAATGCTGCCTCCTCCCAGCCATCCCCAGCATTTTGGCAGGGGAGGAGGATCTGGAGGTTCAGGGGGCTCAGCCACCCACCTCAGCCTTGGCTCTGCTCCAGAGCTGGTCCTGCTGCCACAGATGTCCCCAGCCGTGTCCTCCTGCCCTCCTCACTGGGACCCACTGGGCTGCTTTGGTCTCGTTGCAGTTACTTGAAACCAGATGAGGACAAGAAATCCAAGCACAAGACAGCGGTGAAGAAGAAAACGCTGAACCCTGAGTTCAATGAGGTGGGTTTGGGGTGGGTGTGGCTCTCACCGAGGGGATTTTCTCAGCCTCAGACTTAGATAAAAAACCCCCACGTTAGTCACTGTGTGAGGGATCAGAGTTGGGTTCCCCATGGGCAGCAAAGCCTGAGGAGGAGGATGGGCAGCCCCAGCCCCTGTTTCATCCTGACTCTGCCTCTGCTCCACCACAGGAGTTTTTCTATGAGATCAAGCATGGAGACCTGGCAAAGAAGACCTTGGAAGTCACCGTGTGGGATTACGATATCGGGAAATCAAACGATTTCATAGGTGAGTGGCACACTCCAGAAGCTCTCCTTGGCTTCTTTTTTATTTATCTTCACTGACTGTGCCTCTTATTTTTGCCTGCACTCCTCCAGCCTCCCGGTTTGTTCTCCATCCCCACATTCATTCTCGCTGGGTTTCGCTTCTGCTTGTATCCCTCTCCTGCACCTGAGCCTCTCAAGGAGCATCCAAGCTGGGAGAAAATGTGTCTGCCTCTCCCCTTCTGTTCTCAGATGTTTTCCTCTGAGTAAAAGACAGCTCTAACAGGGAGGTTTCATTTATCTCTGTTGGATGTCTGGGCTTGTTGTGACTTTTTTGCTGGTCACGGTGATTTATCACTAACAAGTGCCCGGTACCTGTGACAGTCACTGTGATTGCAGCGAGCCCTTGGCACAAGGGACAGGGGCAGTGCCTGGCACAGAGGCACTGCCTGGGCCAGGGGCACTGCCTGGCACAGGTCCCAGATCACAGCCATGAGGGGGTGAGGAGGATGGGCTGTATTTCACATCAGGTTGGATGCTGTGAGGATGCTGCATCACCTGGCTCTTTCCAGCATCCCCCGGCATCCCTCGGCACCTCTCAGCATCCCTTGCAGGGCTGGTGCTCCCCTCCACCTCTCCCTCTCTCTGTCTCTCTCCCAAGGCGGAGTCGTGTTAGGAATTAATGCCAAAGGGGAGCGGCTGAAGCACTGGTTCGACTGCCTGAAGAACAAGGACAAGAAAATCGAGCGCTGGCACACGCTCACCAACGAGCTGCCGGGCGCCGTCCTCAGCGACTGAACCCCGCGGGGCCGCGGCTCCACGGCCTTTGGACTCCTCCCAGCTTTGGCCACGGGGGATCCTGGGACAGCCAGGAGAGCAGGACACCCCAGAGCAGGGCCTGGCTGCAGGGGAAGCCCTTCCCAGGGGAGAAGGCACAGGTGGTTTGTTCCACCCGGCCGCTCCCGGCTCCCAAGGCTTTTCCAGAACGCCTCTTTGCGCCCTGCCACGCTCACAGCAGCCCCACTCTCGAGCATGCACGTGCACACACACACACACACACAGAGGGGTGTGCACCCCTGCATGCACTGCAGTCCAGCTCCTCTCCCAAATCCTGCCTCTACTCAGTTACCTTCTCACTGCCTTGCAAGTCAGTGGCAACAATGAATGCGTCCGTCCGCGTCCGTGTGTCCGGCATCGGCAAAAGGCGTCCCTGAAAACACACAAAACCTGGAACTGTCTCCTGAAGGCAGCTTGTGCCATATCTCTGGTGGTTTGTCAGTCTCTGTGGTTTGGGCCTTTTATGCATTTCAAGCTCCTCCGTTGGAATGATTGTGTCCCTGGTGAAACCTGGAAGGAGTGTTTGCTTTCCTTCCAGGAATGTTGTGCTCGTCCTCTCCAGTAATTCATGGGAAGTCAGCAGGGCTGTGCAGAACACGGCTTTCCTCCTGGGATCGGGCAGCCTCACGTTTGGGAGGTAAAATAAAAAGCTCAGTGGAGCAGCCTGGCTGTTCCTGCTTGCCAGGATCAGCTGCTCTCCTAATGAAACCATGCCATGCAGCAGCACGGCTGTTTTTCCAGCAAAGCCAGCTTTCAGGCTGAAATTTTCTATCATTTCTCCCTTTTTCATCCCTTTCCAATTCATCCATTAAATAATGAAGATGCTGAGCCTCGGGGCTGAGCTGGGGTTCGTGTTTGTAGTTCGGCACGGCCACGAGGTTGATCCATTTCCTGCCTCAAACAGCATCCAAACCAAAAAAATAAAAGTGTAGGGCACAGTAATATTAATATGGCACACTAATAATATATTAATATCATCATAATAATCCCAGATATTATCCTCTGTCATCCACCTTGGCTGGTCTCTTCATCCTCATGCCACCAGATCCCTGGTGGGATGAGCTAAAACTTTCTAGGAATTGCTGCACCACTCCCCAAATTTTTTGAAGCCTTTAAACGATGATTTCTTAGGAAGAGCTGCTCTTTCCCCACGAGTCTCAATTACCCTCAGCTTCCAAGCCCTGTGCACGTGTTGCCAACTTCTTTTTTTCTCTTGGGAAGCAATGGGATCTCTGGAAACCTACGTTTACTTTTCCAAGTGACGATTGTGTTACACCTTGTTTGATATTGGGGGGGGGCAGGGGGCGGATAAAAGAAAACCACCGAGGTTCATAGGGGTTTTTTTTTAATAACTTAATACTTGTAATGCACCCTGCAGATATGCATGGATTTTATTTGAATGCTGGCAGCCTGTCAAGTCCAAGGATGTTCCCACTAATCCTTTCTGGTCCAGCACCTTAAAACCTGGTTGGAATCTGAGCTTCCAGGGAAGCTCCAGGAGCACCAGATAGGGCTGTGCCTCCCTTTGAGTTCCTTTCAACCCATCCTTTGTTCCAGCATATGAAACTGGTTTATGCCTGAGGTGGAGTAGGACGTGTGTGTGGGTTCCTTCACTTTGTATCCCAGTCTTTTCTAAGTGGACACTCCGTCCGTCCGTCCCAGCTGCATGCAGAGTTGGTGGTTGTCACGCCAGGCCTCGTGAAATATGTTTGATACCAATGTTTTGCTACCATGTGAAGGCTGCAGAAACCGTCCTTCCCTGCATCCTGAGAGACTTTTGTATTTCAGTATTACCTATCTGTGTACTTTTGGTCAGATTTGTTAATATTTATAATGAGAACTGAAAATAAAAAGGTTAAAAAATAAAAAATTGAAAAAGAAAAAAAAAAAAAGGTTGATGCTGCTGCTGGTGCAGGTTTGAATTTGGGGGATGGCAAGGATTTGGGGGGAAATAGATTTTAAACCAGAGCATTGAGGCCATATATGCCAATATAGCATAAATACTATATTTATATATTTATTTATTTAATATTTATATATTTTATCTTTATAAAAAAATATATATGGGGATACCTATATATCTATATGGAGAGAGAAAATACATATATATGGCCCAATGAAGTATATATATTACATGTATATTTATATTTATTTATGTTTATATATGTATTTAGTAGCCTTGAAGCCCAGCAAACCCAGAGCACAGGGAATGATGTCCAGTCCCAGGTGCCGAGGCTGGGCTTACAGGAAAATCCAGCTGGAAAGCACGAGGAAAAAAAAAAAATATTTGCTCAATTAAATGATGCTCTGTTCAGCCATCAGATTTTTGTTTAAGTCACTCTTCATCCCCTCGGGAATAAAGAGCTGATTATAAAAAGAGGGAGGGAGGGAAGACAAACCCTTCAGATTAAAATAAAGCTTAAGGTATTTGAATACCCAGCTGCTCTGGGGCACGTCAAACCCTCCTGCTCTATAAAGAGGTTCTGCTTTTGGGGAGGCTCACCTGCCCCAGGTGCTGCTGCTGCTGCTCCATGGAGAGCTCCCAGCATCCCCCAAACAACAGCACCCCGGGGCCTTTCGATGGCCCCCAGTGGCCCCACCAGGGTCCCCGGGCCATGTACCTGGCAGTGGCCGTGCTCATGGGCCTCGTGGTGGCCTCAGCCTCGGTGCTCAATGGCCTGGTCATCGTGGTGTCCATCAGGCACAAGAAGCTCCGCTCACCCCTGAACTACATCCTGGTGAATCTGGCTGTGGCCAATCTGCTGGTGACGCTCTGCGGCAGCTCCGTCAGCCTCTCCAACAACATCAGCGGCTTCTTCGTGTTCGGGAAACGGCTCTGCGAGCTGGAGGGCTTCATGGTGTCCCTGACAGGTAAGGAGATGAGCTCCACACCTGCTTTGGGCTTTGGCTGGTGCGTCTGGGTTTAGCAAAAGGGCTTTGGAGGTGGTTCACCACCTAAAGTCAAGGCTTGCTTGTTGTGAAACTCATGTCCTTCAGCTCTTTGTTAGCACAGGGAAGGGTCAGGGAGATGGTTGGCTGTGCCTGGTCACCACCAAGTCCAGTCTCAGTCTTCACAGACTGGGAAATGCCACTTGAGGGCATGGGGAATCCTTGTTTGGGATGCATTTCATGGGTTCTGGCTGTGTGCCAGGGATGGGAAACTGCACAAAACCTCTCCTTAAAGACACTGTTGTTGTAACCATGAGGCGTCACCGCCACCCAGTGCCAACTCCATTTCTGAGGGCCAGATATCACTGCTGTAAGAAAAAACATCCAACTTCTTGTTCAAACAACATTTACTTGAACTAAATCATCATCATCTACCACGGCCCAGCGCAGGCAGCAAAACCTGTCCCTGAGACACGACCCCTCCGTGTCCCCCCAGGCATCGTGGGGCTGTGGTCCCTGGCCATCCTGGCCTTGGAGAGGTACCTGGTGGTCTGCAGACCCCTGGGAGACTTTCGGTTCCAGCATCGGCACGCTGCCAGTGGCTGTGCCTTCACCTGGGGCTGGTCACTGCTCTGGACAACTCCACCACTCCTGGGCTGGAGCAGCTACGTGCCTGAAGGTAGGGGAGGTGACAGACTCCGCTGTGTTGTCTTCTTGCATCTTGTTTTTCAAGCCTGGGGTAGCTGGAGAGTGTCTGTGCTGGAGTTTAAAGGGTTAATATCTCCTGTTAATATCTGCTGCCTGCTCAGCCAATAATCCTCTCCTGGAGGCTGTTCTTTGGAAGTTCCCCACCATAGGACCCTCTGCAGCCGTTCTTTTCAGAGCCAGGAGCTGCTCTGGCTGCTGGAGCAGCACCCAGCACACACCCAGCCCAAACCTGCTCTTGTAGGGGCTTGGCACAACTCCACAACAAATCACAGAGGGCATCTGGCCAGCCAAAACCCCACGGTGGCTGATCTCCAGGCCCTTGGGGATGGAAAAATGAGAGGTGCTTGGGTGGCACAGCTGTTTTGGAGCCTGTTCCTGAGCCTTTATCCAAACCCATAACCAGTTTAGGCTCATTCCCAACCTTTATTCCAGGCCTGAGAACCTCCTGCGGGCCCAACTGGTACTCAGGAGGCAGCAACAACAGCAGCTACATCCTGGCCTTGTTTGTCACCTGCTTTGTGATGCCCCTCAGCCTGATCCTCTTCTCCTACACCAACCTGCTGCTGACCCTGCGGGCGGTAAGTGTGCCCAGCTCGGGTGAGTCCGCACTCTTCCGCTCCCAAAGCGTCCCCATGGGGATGAAGAGCCTCAGGGCAGGTTTTGGGGATGGCCAACAGAGCTGGCACCTCCTGCTGCTGCCATCAGGGCTCCCAAGGGATGGAAGTGCTGTTCCAAGCTGCTGAAAGGTGTCTCCCTCTCTCCTGAACTCCCCGCAGGCCGCGGCGCAGCAGCAGGAGTCGGACACGACGCAGCAGGCGGAGAGGGAGGTGACACGCATGGTGGTGGCCATGGTGGTGGCCTTCCTCACCTGCTGGCTGCCCTATGCCACCTTTGCACTGGTGGTGGCCACCCACAAGGACATCGTCATCCAGCCAGCCCTGGCATCTCTGCCCTCCTACTTCTCCAAGACGGCCACGGTGTACAACCCCATCATCTACGTCTTCATGAACAAACAGGTGAGAGAGAAAGCTCCCAATCGGCCACAGCTTCACTGGGGCTGCTGGAGAACAGCTTAACAGGCTCAAAAAACCTGGAGGAAGCATCTGTCCTATCTGGGAGTGTGGTCACAGGCTCGATCAAGGGGTTGCTGTGTAAGCAGCAAGGATTTGGGGGATAAAATGGAAAGGGAGGGAGCAGCCTGTGAGCCCAAACAAGAGCTCATTTTCCGCTTCCATGGTTTTATGGGGTCAGGCAACTTAATGTTGGATCACAAGCTGCTCGTTGAAGGCACAAAGCAAACAGAATGAAACTTTTATTGTCCATAAACCTCAAAGAGCTGGGCTGGGAATAGACAGAGATCTTTCCCAAAATATAACCGGCGTCCAACCTGCCGAGTCTCGAGGCGACGCCAGATTTCTGCTGCCACAAATAACCTGCTCCTTCCTTCCCTGCCCAGTTCCAGAGCTGCCTGCTGGGAATGTTGTGCTGTGGTTACCACCCCCGAGGGATGGGGAAAACCTCTCCAGCTGTCCCAGGTCCCCAGGTTGCTGCAGAGGGGCTGAGGAACAAGGTGACACCATCGCACCCCGTGTGACATCTGCCACACCCTGCCTGCACCAGTGCCTGCACCAGGATCTGCCTCTGCCACCCACAGCAGCACAGAGGGGCTTGGGGTGGAGTTGATGGGGGGCTCTCACAAGTTGGAGAGGTTCCCCACCAAAAAAAAAAAAGACATCACAGTGTCTTCTTGCTGGAGAGGAGCCATTCCATCACGGGAGAAACCACAGATTTTCACTATTCCACTCTCCTAAGGAAACCCCTCCCCTCCCAGCCCCTCATTGGAGCCTTTTAAGAGCACAAAATAAAAAATAAACAGTAATTTTTCCTCAGTACAAAACATCCCAGGCTGCTGTTTGGCCCAGAGTTGGGTGGAACATGGTCTGTCACCATCCCCACACAGAGCAAACCCTGTCTGCATTGCCTGGTCCTGTTGTGAAGTTCAGGGTGATGCTGTAACTCTGGCATCAATCCAGCAGGAATGTTTAAGAGCCAACTGTGTTAATAAATATTAAGTAGTTCATCTGTTTTATTGGCTGACAGAGGGTTGGACAGAAAACACAAGTGCCACAAACATCGCTATGGAAAGCCAGAAAAAAAAAAAACCAGTGCAAAGACACAAAGTTAATTTTTTTTTTTTATAGTTAAGGCAATAAGGAAAGGTCTTAGTCCACTGATTTCCCAGCAAGGGTGAAAACACAAGTGGTAACAGGCCCCAAGGCACAGCAGAGGCACCGCTGCCTGTTAACAGCAAAAAGAAGATGCCAAAGCCTGTAAGGATAAAATAAAAGATAAAAAAAACCCCATGGGGCTCTGCAGCTTCACACCTCATCTTGAATCTGAAATCACAATGTTTATATACCCCAGCTGCAATCACACTTCTGGTTCTGGAGGCAGATTCTGTCATTTAGGAACCCAGGAAAGGCTTCTAAAGATGATATTGAAGACAGCAAGTCGCTGAAACTGGGTTTCACCCAATTCCTCTATCTCTAAAAAAGCCTGCCTGCCTTCAGAGTTGTCTTATAGATTTCTGAGCCTGAACTCCTGAATTGCTTTCAAAATGAGGTGATCCACAGCCGGGCACCCCAGCAATTTGCACTGGGATGGAGAATGATGAGATCTGGGAGACTGAGGGGTTTGTTTCTTCTCCAGCTGAGATTCTCTGCTCCAAACCAAGAACAAAACAAAAATCCCCCAACCAGCCCAGTACAAAGGAATGAAACACGTTGGATGGGGCTTGGGGTGGAATTTAAATTATCTTTATGATCCCTTCTGACCCAAAGCATTCCATGATTGCATGACCTGGTGTGGGGGGAACAGGACACCCATCCTCATCCTCATCCCCATCCTCATCCTCATCCTCATCCTCATCCTCATCCTCATCCTCATCCTCATCCTCATCCTCATCCTCATCCCTGTGTCTCAGCCTCCCTCTCTCCTGCTGTGCAAAACAGCTCAGCTCACACGGCTCAGAGAGGAATTAGAACAGCTCAGTATCACTGTTTTAATTTAATTAATTGGGCTTTCATTCTCAGGGAAGCTGAAAAGCAGCATTAGATGGGCCCCTCTGATCTCCTCTGCTGCCTTGCACTGGTCCTCGTTTAATTGTTCCTGTTAATTACAGCTTTTGTGCCTTTGCTTTATGTTATCAGGATGATTTAGGTCCGTGCTAAACTTAAATCTGAGCATGTACAAGCAGCTGAGAAACTGCAATCTCTGTTGTGTTCTGGCCCCGATAAGGAGATCAGACAGGCTATGGGGCTACTTGAAAGGCCCTCCACCAACAGAAATAAAAATTCTGCACATTAAGATTAAAAAAAGATAGGGAAATGGTTCACAGTCTGCTCACCATTTGGTCCCACAGATAAAATAGAACAAGAAATGCAGGAAGCTGAGGAGATTTCACATGTTGCAGCCCAAAGTGATGGATAATTCTGTGTGTGTGAAAACGCTCGTGTGCTGCTCTCCACCACACTGCTGCACCCCCACAGGCTTCAGCTAATTTTTATTTAATTGAAAAAAGCTGAAACACAACCAAAACACTGCCCAAAGTGGGAGGGAATGACCCTCAGCTGAGTCACAAGCCACCAAGGACAGGATCACACAATAAAAATTTGCAGTTTAACTTCTGCACTCTCTGTCCCTGCAAGTAACACAGCCCCAGGGCCATGGGGAGCAGGCTCTTGTTCCAGCAGCTCCTACCAGGAATAAAAATCCTCCTGCCTGGGGCACAGAAGTCCCACACAGAGAATCCAGGTTGGTACAAGCCTGGGTTAGAAAATATGAAACCTTTTTTTTTTGGACAGAATTGTGTCAGAGCCCGGGGCGAGGCCTGTTCTAGGCCTTGCTGTTATCCTGAGGCACTTCCAGCTCTGTCATTGCCACAGCAGGACAAACACACCAAAGATTTTTATTTTTCTCTTGATCTGTCCTCAGAAAGCTCCCCCACCTCTGCAGCATCCTCCCTGGAGCAGCTCTATCAGTACCCTGGTTGTATCATGATCTGATGATGGGAAGCAGCGTTAAAAACAAGTAAAAAACCCAACAGAACAACCCCAAAAATGAACCTCCCAAACCAGAAAAAAAACCCCACATGGCAGCACAATAACCTTGGAAACTTTTATTAGTGTAAACCAAATTAACAGGTACGGAATTGGGGCATTTCCTTGCAAAAAGAGGAATGAAGATGCAAAAAGAGGAATGAAGATGCAAAACTTGGCACACCCAAGATGTACAAAACCAGCTCAAACCCCTGTGTCTGTCACACAGGGAACCTTCACTCCTGCACCTGAACAGTCTTTACCACCAAAAAATGTTAAATAGGAAGTTGCTGTGCCCATCAAAATTCTAATCCGAAACTCAATTATAACCAGGGATTTTTGGTTGGGTTTTTTTTTGGATGAGGCCTACCAAAAATGGGGTTGAATTAAACATCAGGTATCTTCCTAACAATCACATTTTTTTCACATTCTTGTCTGATGCTGGCAGGGAACATATTGCTGCACTTGCAATCTCTGGAGAACACTGCCTTTTCCTCATTAGCTTTTTGCACAGCAATTAATCCCTTTAATCAGTCAAATCAGTTCAACACTAGATCACAAAAGCACTAAGTAAAGAGAAAACAAGAAATTACCTTGTTAAATTTAATGAGCAAGGAAAAACAGACACTACATGGGCTGTAACACTCCAGCATGGAAACATTTCAGTGCCTGAGCAGCACCAGCAGCCCACAGAATTACAATCATTTTGTCTTTAATGTGAAAACTGCATAATGCAACAGAGCAAGTAATTCTTTAGCTTATGACAAAGTGCACATGCAGAATAAAAACCAGTTTCATAAGAATGTGACAGTAAAAAACAGTACACTTCTGCAACACTGACACTGCCTGTGCATGCAACAATGGCACAAAATCAGCACAAACCATCAGAACATGGAACATTAAATTTTCTGTACTTGCTGCTCTTGAAGGAAGTCTGAGCTTTACAGGTGTTTGTGTGGCCAAAAAGGGCTGTAATTCCCTGTGCAAGCAGCAGCAAGCAGGTGATGTGGAGAATTTAATTCACTCTCTGTGTTAATCATGGAGAGAGCTCTCATCCAAAACAATTATCCTGCAAGGGATAAAGAAAAAAAAAGGAGGAAAAAATGGTTATGCAGTTGCTTTTTTCTTATGTAAAACTACAAGATGAAGGGAATGGGATTTCCTACTGCCTCTTTTTCATGGAAAACAGGAATGAAGCTCATGCAATACATACATTTCTACCACAATTCCAGTTTCACTCACAGAAAGCCTCACCTGAAGGGTGGAGCTGGAGCCAGCTGCTGCTGGGAGTGGGATTTCTGATCCTTGGGATGCTCATCTAAAAAAACAGAGAAATTCAGCTCAGAACATGAAAGCCACACCACACTCCAGAGACAGCAAGTGAATCAAGTGCTACAGGTTTCTCTGCTTGATTCATTCAGCCACATTTGGAATCAGAACCCAGCCCCAGCTCTGCTGCTCCTGGTGCACCACACAGGACCCTCACAGTGATTAGAAACCAATCCTGATTTCAGTCCCTGAAGCCCAATCCCAGCTCAGCTCTGAGGTCTGGCAGAAAACAGGAGCACAGCTGCAAATGCTGTGCAATAACAAGCACAGTGGTGTCACCTCCCAGACTTCTAGGTTTCAAAATTACCATCAATATTTCCAAAAGTAACCAGAGATTTGGGACATTTCAAACTTTGGGTGCATCCAGCAGCTCTACAGACAAAGAGCACCTGCTGAAGTCCCTGCACAGCTTCCTGGTGCTCTGCCTCCAGCCCAGGCTCCGCTCTCCTCTACTCCATTCTTCCTTCCAGCATCTTCTGGATCCTGCAGGCTTGCAGCCCTTGAATGACAGAGTTTTGTGTATCATCCTCATTTTTGGTTTTTTTTAACAGGATGAACCAGAAAATTCTGATGCCAAACACAAGAATGTCTTATGTTCCTTAGTGAGAAAAAATTAGGGATGACTTATGACCACTCACTGTGGAGTTGTTCAGAGTTCCTGGGCTCTGGTCTTTAGTTCTGAGAGGAAAAAAGGTTATTTGGGATAGAAATTTTTTCCTTAAAATGATGTTTAAATGACTTCTGCCATGTTCTTCCAATTTCCTAATATACTGCCATGAAAGCAGAACCATTTTCACAAACTCTTCTTTATAAAGAGCTTTCATGATTCTGTTCTCTTAATGCACATTTTCTCTACCTCGAAAAATTCCCCCATTCTGTCAAATTATCTCTGATTTCTGTGAAGAGCAAGCACTGCCTTCCAAGCCCGCTGAAGTATTTGCTTTCCACCTACAGGAAATTGTATTAACAAAACATTCTTTTCCCTCTCAGTTTAGTAGGAGAGCTCACATTGATGGCTCCAGGCAAATTCCCTGACACTCTGCTCCCTAAGGAGTCACAGCCCATTTTCTGAGAAGTCCTGCACACATCTGTACACACCACACAAAATAAACCCTTGAACACAAATATAAATTATCAGCTCACCCAAGAGTGAGTCCCCGAGGTTGTTCTTGGATCTCCTCATCTCCAGGAGCTGCATGGAGCATTCTTTCCAAAATATCATCAAGGCTGGAGTGAGCCCTGTTAAACAAAAGGTTTAAAAGTGATGGTGACAAGGTTCATGCTGCAAATTTCCAAATTAAACAGTCATAATTAGCAGGGTATTTCAATCTTTCTGTTAGCTTTGAATCTTGTTCAAATATGCTGAAAACAAAATTCTAAGTCTGTGTAACTCAAAGCCAAACACGCCTTCCCATCCTTTTTCATACCTTTCTGTATCCTCTGCTGGATTAAATGACTCCTCAGTCCATAAACTCTGATTTGTCTTCTCATTTCTCTCAGATTCTTTTTCTGACTCTCTGTTTTCCATTTTAACTTGATCGGGAGCTATTCACATAAACAGCAAGATTTTAGTATCAAAGGAAGATAATAAAGACATTAAAAAGTTGTTTTCTTTACTGCACTTGGGAAATTTCCAGTTGCCCATTTCTCAATCACTCTCTCCTCAGTGGCCTGATTTTCTGCCAGTTAAACAAATTCCCATTATCTGCAGTCCAAGGTGGCCAGCAGCAAGACCCAGATAAATATTTCACTCCAACACATTTCCAGATTCACAGGACTCAACGTTTTGTTTCCCACTGAAATGAAAAATGCATGGGGAAATGAATCTTTAATCCTTTCCCTTCCAATCCCAGATGTGGGAAATCAGAAGGAAATCTGAGGGTGTGAGCTTGGTTAACCTATTTATCAAAATCCAGTGATTTCCCCCTCAAAGACTGATCAGCAAGTTCTGTTCCTCACAGAAATTAGGGTTAGGGCTGAGAGAGTTCAAGACCCTACAGCTCCACGAACACTGGGGCTGGAAAGAGCATCCCATGGTGATCCCAGCAAAGCCCCAACACTGCTGCTCCTGCACCTTTCTGATGTGGAAATTCGTGGTGATGGGGCTAGACTTAGGCTTGGATTAAGGGGGAATATTTCAGCCCCTTCTGCCGGGCTGTGATAAGCACGAGGCTGCCACAAGAAATGGGAGTCTGAAATAGCTGTGCTTTATGCAAATCCAAGAAAACCACGGTGATTGAGCAGCCAGCAAGAGCCTGCTGCAGTCCTCTCCACCTAAAAACAAGCTCCAGTGAACTTCCATCCCTCAAGAAAAGACTGAACAAAGCTGTAGGATAACCAAACGTGTGCCAGCATCATTCTCAAGCGACTGTGCTATTTAGCTTTTTACAGACTTACCTCATGTTCTGCCTTTTTTTGTCTCTCTCTTTTTTTTTTCTACTGCTGCTCACTTTGTGACTCATTGAGGAATAAAAAAGCACAGCCTATAAACATTTAGGTTTTCTGCTCCTCTGACACAACTTGTTGCCCATCTAAAAATGATTCCCACTTAGCACCATCTGCATTTGCAGCAGCACAAAGATTCACCACTCTGCTGGCTTTGTAACGGAGCAGGAAATACAATATTCATTACCCCAGTGGAAGCTATTTTCTTCCTCTGTGAAATCAGAGGCATTATTTCATGCTGGAGAATTAGGAACATTAACAGGTAGGATGGACTGGCCACTTTCTGAACTGAATCACCCTCCCAGAATGGAAACTTCAATGCTTTTGACATCACCTGCCCACCACCTCTCCTCCTGTGGGTGTTGTCACCTGTGTTTGAACACAACCCAAGCTACAGTGGCATAATAAAAGCAGAAAATTAATTCTCATGGTTAGAGACCTGCAAACCTCCCACACCAGCTCCCCGTGGAGTTTGGAGGGAACACTCAGGGAAAGGCAGCAAACACTGGTGGGGGCACCAAGCTAAAAACTGCACTTTATTGTTACAGCTGAACACACAGTGACAAGGACTCAGAGTCATTTTGCAGCACGGCAAAAGGGATTTTCTATTTTTAATCTCTACATTGGGACTATTAACAACTAACCATTCATCTGCACTCCAGAGTCTTGCAATCCCATCCCTTCCAAGTCTGCAGAGAGGCAATCTTGCTGCTTTAAGTGTTCTGTTAAAAACAGCATTATTTCCATATTGATTGAGGTTGACTGTACATAAAGTACCATATGACTTCATCCACCCAGCCCTAAAGGAAAACCTGCTGGTGATTTGTAATTATTTTATATATTAACCCACAAACTGCCTCTGACCATCATTAATGGCATCACTGATGATGCCCATTCCAAGAGTTCTTGTTTTGGTGAATGAGGAAATAAAAATAAGCTCAGGATATCTCTGGGTGTCTCATTTCTGAAAGAGCTGTGGACATTTTAATTATCCCAGTGTCTGGTACTAATTTAGGAAGAGCTTAACGAGGAATAAGCAAAGCAAACTCCTCTCTAACACCCTCCCAGTGAAAAAAAAAGGCAGAGTTGTTACGCTTTCTGACTGGAGATGTGAGTACAAAAAGAAATGTAAATCACCGAGCTCTGCACAGACACCTGGGGGGTGCAGCTGCCTCCTCTAATGGGGAACATGAATTGCTCCAGGACACCTTTGAAAAATTCAGTGTACACCAAATTCCTGCCTGTGTTAAAACTCCACCTGCACTCAGTGTGCTGTCAGCAGCAAGGAACCACTCAGTGCAATGCAGAGGCTTCAAGAACTGCCAGTTATTTAAGCTGTTGATGCCCAGCTTCCTAATCATTGACTGCAACTAATTTGGAAGCTCTTGTGTATTTTGGCAGTGAATGGTTTGGGGAGAAATCCTGATTGAGCACAGCTGGAAAGCCTCCCAGCGTTTGGGGTGAAGTGCCTCTTACCAATTTCATCCAGCAGCTCTTGGGCTGGTGAAGGCAGCTCATCAATGGAAGGGGGAGATGCCTCTGAGAGTGCTGAGACAGAGAAAAAAAAAAGCATTCTAGTTAATTAGCAGTGATTAATCCTTAATAACTGTGACACAGGCTTACACTCTGATAGCATCTTGCTTACATATTTCATTTAACAGCCTGCACGAGCCTGGCTCATTCACATTTTATCAAATTTCCTTAAATAATTCCATAATGGAAAAATCATTTCGAGCCAGACTCGCACATTCAGCTCTCAATGCTGTATCAGAAATTTGAGGCCAGGAGTATTTACACTTCCAACAGAGGTTGATTTAGAGGTCAGAGTTCTTGGTCTGCAGGCGCAAACACAAAATCCATAACCCAATTAGCACCAGCAGTACATGGCTGAGTGCAAAGCTATTTATTCCTCTGAAAAGAGACATCCAGGAGCAAATAAAGAAAGGGGAAAAAAAGGAAAAATAATTAATAGACTGCAAAATTTCCTTTCAAATCTGCTTCTCTGTTTATTGAACAATTTATTTTGGCTGGGGCTGGGATAAAACACTTACCAGGTGCCTGCCTGGTGTTTCTCAGGGATGAGGCAACTGGTGGCAACCCAACCTGTGGGAGATCAACCAGAATGAAAGACAAGAGGGTAAAACTGAAAAACTGCTGGTCTTCAATGCTCTCCTTCAACATCCTAAATCCAAATTGGGGTAGAACCTTCAATAAAAGCCTGAGCTGACCATTAAATTTTAAACTAAGCTTTTCAATCTGTTCAGTATATGAAAATAAAGTAAGACAGATGTGTCAAAAATTTTGCTTGGGCTGCTGTGCATTCATATTTTAGCTGTAAGATACCACCAGCTACATAATCTTTATTTCAAAGCTCTGAATGGACAGTTGGATGGGAATTTTCTGACTGGGCAGTTCCAAGATTTCTTCAGTTCCCATTCTCTGCTTGGAATCTTTCATTATTAAAGCCAGGACAAAAATTAAAAGCCTCCCAAAATTAAGAATTTGTAACCAGAGGCAAATCCCCACTGCCCTCAACATGGAAACATGCACTTAATTCTAGAATAAGATTTTGGACAAGAAATTTTGCCCACTCAGGGCAGCTCTGCCCTGCAAATAAATTTAATGAATCCCAAGTGTTCTGGCCCAGGAGCAGCAGGACTATGAGCACTCACTGCTGTCCTCCCTGAGCAAACTCTGATTTCATCTTTAAACACCAACCCCAGCACTGAAAATAATAAAGAAAGGTGAAAAGGCAACTCTTTTATACAGAACTGTCTGCAAGGACAATTGAGATAATGCTGTGGCTCAGGAACACCTCCAGTGCCCAAAAGATCCCTGGAAATCACTGCAGTGACCTTGGAAACTTTGCACTCCAAAGGGAGGGGTTTTGACAGGACAGAGCTGATGAGATTGGGCACGTTTTTATGTGCAGAAAAAGGACAAACCCCCGATGAAAGGGCTCATCCAAACCAAGCTTTTCACAGGTTTTTATCACTTTGGTGTTCCAAGATCCCAAAGGCTGGGAAATGGCAATTCCTTAGAGCCAGAGAAGGGATGGAGGGCAGGGAAGGGCCACTTGGAGAGTGGCCAACATTTATGAGCAAGAGGAGGCCAAATCTTTGTATAATCAGTGGCAACTCTGCCTTGAAATCAATCAGGACTTTTGTCACTTTATCAACAGAGCCACGACTCCAAAATACCTACAAAGACCTGCAAGCATTTCTCTACTTGCATTTATTTTTAGGAATTTTCATGTATTTCAAGGTATTTTCAGAAATATTTTTAAGGAACATTAACAGAGTATTTAAAGTAACTCATGGCACAAGTTATTTTCTGACTTACAGGCTCTTGCAGTCCAAATGGGCTAACTCTTGGAGCCACCACTGGAATTTCCATGCTCCTCTCCCCTTCATAGGCTGTGGTGAAAGTCTTGAACACTGTGGAGGAGGTCCCTTGAGAGCCACAAAAGGAAGAATCTGAAGAAAATTCACGCCAGTGTTTGTATTTGTCAAAGGCTGATGGAATTTTATCTTCTGGAATTTAAAAAAAAAGAGAGAAAAAAAAAAAGAAGATAAGACAGAGAAGCTGGAGAATTATTTTTGGTTTTTTTGTATCTTTATCACAGAAGCAGAAAAGAGTTTAAAGAGAACAGGCACCTGCACAAGAAACTCTTGAGAAACTGTTACCCATAAAAGAGTAAATTGATAACCCGGGAGTTCCACCTCAGACAGAACTTTGCCAGCTGAGAAATTCCAGCCACTGTGTTACACCAAATTAATGAAGCACAAATGTTAATTCACTACCCTTAAGCACTCCAGTTCAATGAGCATTTATCAAATTATTTAACTTGTTATCCCATACTGAGTGCTTATTAAATTGCCTTTGAAATGCTGAAACCCACAGGTATCAGCTCAAATTTCAATGACTTTAACAATTTCTGATTCTTGAAGGCTGCCAAGTAAATATCTCCCAGAGACCTTTCAGGCAGTGACTTTTTCAGCTGTGTCCCTGGTAAATTCTCCTTTAATTCTATGTCTTTGGACAATGAGATTTGAAACAACAGCAACAACAGTTTTTCTCTGTGGTTACTCATTGCAAGCCTGACATTTTGTGCACGGTGTGAAACAGTTTCTATGATTCACCTTGATGATTTTTACACCAGAAACTCCTGGCAGAAAAGGTCTGGTTGGCACAGAGAGGTGAAATCATTCCCTGTGAATCCTCTTTTCCCCTCCCTGCATTACCTGAGCCCAGGGGGGTGCTGACACTGGTGGGAGCGTGGCTCAGCCGAGGTGTTTTACACTCCACACCCCTCTGGAAGTTCTGCTCACAGGGGATGCTCGACAAATCCTGAATATCTGCCACTGATCTGAATTATTGAGAGATGTTCTGACAGTTAGAATGGCCACTTCCTGCACCTGTGAATCACCAGATCCTGCTATTTTCAGGGTCTTGAAATTTTAATTTCGTTGCAGTCTTATCTAGTTCACCGGAATGGAGGGAGATGTTCCCTTTGAAACTTCCCACAGGAATCCTGAAGGGCCCAAAATCCCCATCTTCAGCAACGTTGCAGAGGCAGAAAAGGTTAATTATTTGCTTCCCCTTCCTTTCCAAGATTTCTTAAATAATCCTCCTATAAAACCAGCTCAGGAAGCTGCCTCTAGAAAGGGCAGGAACTACAAACGTGAACCAAGAGGTGGAAAAAATTCCCCAAAGCCAAAGGAAGACCTCAAGGGTTAATAAAAATTAATGGGCCGTTAATTAAGCCTAAATGTGGGTCTTGGGAGCATTTAAAAGAACAACTCTGATAAACTGAGGCTGCTGAAGATCTGCACAGGCACTGACATACCCCCAAATGACAAAAATGAAATCCAAATTCATCAAACCAACATTCTGGGGAGATGCACCCTGCATTACATCGTCCTCAAAGAACAGACACCTCCTGTAATCAGTAGTTACATGCAAATCCCCATTAGCTGTAAAAATAAATTAACTTTATTAGCTGAGTCCCAAGCACATTGCACATTCTGCTATTTTTTTTTTTCCCTGAGATTATTAGGACTATTTCTGTAATGAAATTTATTTGGCTCCACACGAACGCTTTGCTCTTTAAAGTGATTTTATTTCCCCTGTGCCATATGGAGAGAAGAAAACGAGGAATCCTCACACTTTTAAGGGGAAGAAGCACACCCAGATTAACACCAAGTTAATTACTTGTGAATATGAAAATATTTCAAACTAAGGACAACTCCCTTACACCAATCTCACAACTTTTCACAGGAAAATACTCTCTCAATGCTCTGGGGAGTTTTCTCTTGGTCTGTCTCATCTCCCTGTCTTGCACCAACACAGAATTTTGTAGTTAATGACCAATTTGCTGAAGTTTTGCTGTAAAATGTGGCTCTTACACATCTTTTTCTTGGCATTCTTCCTGTGGCTCCCACAGCGTTGCTTCTCGTGCTGCATCCACACTGGAATGAGGGAGGAAAGGTCATATTCACCCTCAGAAAATGATGGAAACAGAAGGATTTGGTTTCCTTTCTCTCAGGAAGTTTAAGCACTACCTTCTCTCTGAGGTAGGCTGCAGCTCATCAATACTTTTTGCTTAAAACCTTCGGACGTGAAGAATGGTAGGAGAAAAATGTCATTTTAAACAGATTATTTGTTAAAACTTCTAAGTGACGTATGCAGATTGAAAACAAAGCTGAAATTAAATAGAATAAATCAAGGAACACACATCACTCCATTGTTTCATCATCCTTTGATCTGTCTCAGATTGTGACGGGCCCACTCAAGGCCAAAGAGGATCAGGGAGATGATGCTCAGAGAGCAACAACCCCTCTGCCCTGCTGGCAACAGCTCCTAAGAGAAGGGAGCAACCAAAACCATTCTTTTTTATCCCAAAGCCAAGGGATTTCCACTGCTGGTGCCTCCCTTTGGCTCAGAGAACTCAGCTCCTGTGAGGGGAGGAGGGAGCCCAGCCCTGAGAGCCACAGGGCTCTGCCCAAATATTCCCCATGCTGGTAAAATATCAAATTTACAGGACAAATAAAACCCTTCCCATTTTTCTGAGGAGACAGCCAAATCTCCAAGATTTCAGAGACTGCCAAATGTGATGTTACCCCCCAGGCAAGATCCAGTGAGCATTTCTGCACTGGGCTGATCCCATGGGAAGGGAAAAGGCAGGATCTTCATGGCACTCGAGCTCCACAACCAAAGCACAACAAAATTAAAGCAGATGACTGAAGCTTTAATTTGAATTATCTTTGCTCTGTTTCAGGCTGTGGTTTATCAGTAGAAAAGGAATTCTGATATGTACATGGCTTTTTTTTTTTCCCCTTATTTCAGCTCCCTCATTAAGGCAAAAAAAAAAACCCCACCAAACTCTGCAAAACACAAAAATCCCTTGAGACCTGTGAAAAGCCCTTTTAGTATTTTCTTGGCAAGGAGCTGAGTTATGTAGATAATCATTAAAAACCACCACTGGCATCTCATTTGAATATTAGATATATAAGCAGAATTAATGAAGAGAGCACACTTTATAAGCTAATTTATGTCTGGAGGAACAATGAAAATGAGTCCCTACCTGGCTACAGGCACTTGGCTCAGCTGATTCACTCCCAGCTTGTTACTGCCACAGCTCCTTGGTGTTGTGCTGCAGAATAGTATTTTTCCTCCTGAATACAAATAACAAATGTTCCCTGTTATTGGCTTTTGCAAGTACAAAAGAAAACAACACAACTCATTGAACAGGAAATTGCAACTTTATTAAATTTTTTGCATTTTTTTGGTTTTGTTTTGAGTTCTCACGACCTTCGTTGTTATCAGGAGACAAATGTGCTTTAAAGATGCATTTTCATAAACATGGCACAGCTGCCAGACAGTCACTGAAGCACTGGGGAATATCACAACATTTACAAATTTGAGCTAAAAGAGAGACAACAGAGTAAGGAAACAACAATGACTCTTCCATTATTCTGCACACGCACTCTGTCAGCTCTCACTGTTTTTAAGCTCAAGATCCTCCCAGCAATGAGAATATTAATGTGTAAATACAACTCTAATTCAGTTTCCAGCGCCACAGCAAGTTGCATAAAAAGATTAAACTTAGCCCCGGGGTGAAAAATAAAAAGGTTTCCAACAAGTTTTTGTTTTGGCTTTTATAACTGAAACACTGCAAGTACATAAACACTGCATCCGGAATTATTTCAAACCAAAATCCTGAGTGTCCTGAACTCTCCTCAAAATAATGAGGAATAAGAGATCAGTTAAGCCTGAAGAATGAAGGTCCAGTCCTGTGACAGGAGAGCTGCTGGCAAAAATATCAATTTAACAACTCAGTGTCCCTGCCTCAGAAGTGCTTCAAGAAAAAGGACATTTACCTGGAGCCTGAATTCCTGATCCTGCTTCCCCAGGTAATTTCTGTAAAAATCCTTCACAAACATCTTCTGCTTTGCCCTCAGCGTTTGAGGTCTGAAAAGGGGGAAAAAAAAGGAATTAATTCAAGTTTTTGACAGAGCAGCTGCAAAGGGCAGGACAACCCTCCCAGGATGAAGTTCCCAATAATGAGAGTGGGGAGAGAAATTTTTCAGGAGCTTATCAAACAGCCCAGACTGGATTTAACAGGAACATAGAAAAGTTTTGCATGTTCCAGAAATTAATGAGGATTAATTTCTTTACTCTTATCTAAATCTTTATTTGCAGGTACTATTCCAAAAGAAAAGAATAATAATTTTTTTTAAAATCTCTTATTTTCCACAGCTCTCTTCAAACCCAACAGGAGCACAATTAAACCACGTGTTGTGTAACTTAGGCCCAAAACATGTTATTTTTACCTCTGGTTCTGAACTTCCCTCAAGAGCAGGAGGAAGGAAATAATCAGGAGTGAAGAATTCTTCAGTCACATCAGGAGGTGAATTAAGGGAACAATGCAATCCCCTTGAATGTTCCTGTGAAAGACATCACCACCTGAGATGATCCCAGTAACAAATGCACATTTCAGCCACGAAAACACTGAAATTCTGAGATTCTATTTAACTTGTTCATTTCAGCCAAGAAAACACTGAAATTCTATTTAACTTGTTCATTTCAGCCAAGAAAATACTGAAATTCTGAGATTCTATTTAACTTGTTCACTTCAGCCAAGAAAACACTGAAATTCTGAAATTCTATTTAACTTGTTCACTGATTTTCAACCCACCTCCTGCTCCTTGCGTTACCTCGGTGGTTGATAGAACAAAACAACAAAAAAAAGGAGGAAGGAGGAGGGGGATTGTTACTCAGATCAGCTCAGGATGCAACACTGGGCTAAACTTTTCTGTGGATAAGCAGCTGCAACTAAATTCCTTGGATTTCTGTACATACTCTAGAGAGATTCTCAGCTTGCTGAGGAAGGACTGAATTCTTATGAATGGCTATTCCAGACTCTGCTTGTTCATCTGATGCTGGGGACTGGCAGCTCCTCCCTAGGATGTCAGAATGGAACAAAATTATTAAGCAAAATATAAAAAAATAAAAGAAGATGTGAAGTGAGTGATCTGAGGCACTGCTGGAATATCAATGAGAGCAGACAGTGACACCAATTGTCTGTCAGGAGAAATAATGACATTTAAACGCTCACCTCGTTAATTAATCTAAGCAGGGGAACCTTGCCCTGGTTCCTTTGTTCAGAACTTTTTCAAAAGCTTTGCCCACTGAGCTGCTACAGAAAAAGCAGCTGTGTGGTGAGACTGGAAGAAATAAAGTGTGAAAGCACACTCAAGGGTCTGAAAGCTTTGTGTTTCTCATGCTGATAACAATAATCAGTGATGATGAAGGTCTCCAAGCTCATTCCCTCCACCTATTAACACCTAATACTCATCTTATCTCTATTTATGCCCATCAAGGAGTGACTGGCCTGCTCTGAGGGCAAAACTCTGGAAGATAAACCGGACTATTCTTGTAAAAAAAAAATCACAGAAGCTGAAATCTGATTGGAAATGGAAAGAGACCAAAAGAGAACAGAGCATTTCTTTTATTTCTCAGCCTCACCTGTGGAAGTCCTGAGTGAAGGCTCTGGATCACTGTCTCCAGACTCAGTTCTGTCCTCACTGCCCAGGTCCCAGGGCTCAGCAGCATCACCTGGCTGCCACCTGCATCTCTGCTGCTCAGAACTTTTTGGGGCTCCAGCAGGGACATGATGGGAAGTTTCCTTCACACTTTCTGCTTCACTTTCAGAGGTGCATTCCCCAGCAGGGTAGGGCCAGCTGAGCCCCAGCCGTCCTGAGGCCACTCTCCTGGCCATCTGCTTTACTTCAGCTACACAAAAAGAACAAAATTAACCATTTCACACCACACAATCCGGACCTTCAGAGCATCCCCCCCTATGTTTCATTGTGCCTGCAGGCTTGGAAATGTTGAAGTTAGAGTTGGTATCAGGACAGCCTTTGTCATGGAAAGAGCTAAACATTTCCTTCCATTTTAAATAAAGCTTTAAAACCCGCACCAATTGACAGGGACAAGTCTCTACAGGAACAGGTTTTGTCAGTTTGAGTCTCTATTATCCATGCCCGTGCTGCCATCCTCTGGGCACTGCCATCCTGCCTTTCCTGAATCCACACACTGCCCAAAAGCAGGCTAGAAATTCCTTCAGCTCCACAAACCAAACCACCTCAACGTGCCTGGGGATTATTTTATGCCCAGAATGTGCAAGACACGGGATCCCACTCACTTGGTTGCCATCCAAGAACAGCCTCACAAAGCTGCAGCAATTAAGGCACAGAGACCTCTCCTCATCTCTTAGGGTTTAATGCACTGCACTGCAGCAAGATTTGATATTAATGCTGAGTTAACACTGATTTACCACTGATTTACTCACTCATCCATCCCGACTCCATCACCCTCTTCTTCTCACTGCTTTTTTTGCTGCAGAATTCAGCCCTTGGTTTTGAATGGCACCTGCAATAAATGGTTATGAAATGCACAAACTCCTTCAGAGCACGAGCTCAGTGTGTCAAGTATTCCCCAGCCAGGAAAAGGCTCCAAGTTGTTTTAACATTAATTAGAGCACGTGTGCTCTCAGCCTTTTAACAACCCAGCAGAACCAGCAGATTGAGCTGCCAGAAGCTTGGAAAGCACAGACAGTTATTTGGGTCTATTATAGATTATTAGAGATTAAGCAGACAAGCTGTACACTCAACTCTGCATCTCAGAGCTGTCAACTGCCTTCAGATGCTGCAGCTCCAAAAGCACACCGTGGATGGTGTGGGGATTGTTTTGTTTTGAGGTGATCACCATTTCAGATCTGGCCAACAACCACTCTCCCAGCAGAGTTCACTCCCTGGCCATCACTGACCGTGTCAGCACCTGGAATATTTCTGTTCTAACCTTTACCAACAGGTCTTTCTGATCCAAAAGGGTCATGAATCGATTTTAAAACTGCAGCAGTTTTCTTGATTTGATCCAAACATTGAAGGAAGTGTCTGTCTCCCTCTATCCCAGATCAATCTGCTCAAATTTTGCCAGGTAATGTCAACATGTGCTTTCCACTCATGCTTAAAAACACAAAGAAATAACATTACAATTATTTCTACTGGGAATTGAAGGAGGCTGTGCCCAGAGAGGAGAACCACCTTTATTGATATCTTCCCAGATTGCTCTCCTTAGGCACTGGCACAGTTTTGGACCACTGACCTCCATCCCAGAGGCACGTGAAATCCCTTTTTAAAATCACTCTTTAACACAAACTGCCCTGTCACAGCAGCTCCCCAGCAGCTCTGCAGCTGACAATGACTCACAGCAGGCTCCTCTCTCTGTACAGATGGCTTTTGGCTTCCTGAGAAACATTTAATGCCAGCCTTGATCCTGATGTGCCTCCTTCTGACAGTGTCTCTCTCCAGACGAATCTGTCAGAATTAACTCTTCGAGGAATTAGATCAAAACTCACCACTTCTCCTCTTCCCTCTTTGCTGCAGGATGTGAATCAGCTCCTCTCTGACACCACAAGTTGAACTTTTTTTGGCACCTCGCAGACACGTGTGGGAGTAAATGCTGAAATGAGTCCAACAAGCCATGATTCAGCACTCACTGGGCATTCTAATTACTGGCTGAGCTGTCTGTGAGGTAGCCTAAGAACAGGACAGCACAAACTTTATTCCCTGAGTCGGATTTTTAGTTAGCATCCTTTCTCATCAAGAGAAAGGATGACAACTCCACGCCTCAGCCTAGCAAAAACCCTGCCCTGGATTTATAGCAGGTTTTAGGTACAGGCAGGCAATCAAAACATGCAGCTTCCAGGGGGATGAGTGGACCTGAATGACTCAAGATTATCCCCACAGGAGATATGCACTTGAATTTCTCTCTCTTTGTATTTAACAATGAAAGTGATCCAGAAGCCCTTCCTAATAACAGCTTAGGCCTCAACACAAACAAAAATATTTCTCCACTGGCCTTTTTCCTGAGAGTACTGATGCCTCCTGCAGCCACCTAGAAACAGAGACTAGACAAGAGGAAGGGAATAAAGACAGGTATTTATTTGAAGGGCCTTCAAGGTACACCCTGGGGGAGCCAAAGGCTGCTTCCAAAAATTGGACCCCAAGATGGACCCCAGGTCACGAGTTCTTCACACTTTTATAGGTTTGGATCATTTGTATATCAGGGTTAATTCTCCAATTAAAGCCCCAGTTTTAGCGATGTAATGCCCCTCAGCTTGCCCCCCTTAGGATCTTTAGTTTACACATTTTGGGCCTAAAAACAGCCTGGTTGTCCTTGAAGGCAAAGCCTGGAGAGGCTTTGTTCTGTCTGCCCAGTACGAGAGAGCAGGAATTACAGGCTACAAGGAACTTCAGAGTTACACTCTAAGCAGTACAGAATTTGAAAATATAAAAGTTAAAACCTAAGGCATCAGTACCACCTCTGTTTTAGTGCAGGATTTGGATTTTAACCCCACCCTGAGCCACTGGATCAGTATTGTCTTGGGAGGAGTGGAGAGAAAGAGGAGATAACACAACTGCACTGCTGAGCTGTTTTCATCCCTCTATACAATGCACATTTTAAAGGACAGATTCATCCCTCCTCTTGGACACCACCCATCCCCACATCCCTTTGCCTCCTAAGGAGCACAGAAATGATCAACAGGCCCCCTGCTCAACACTTTACCTCCTGGTTTAGGCTCACTTCATCACCCAGGCCTTTCCCCAGGCTGCAGCCAGGATCACGATGGTTGGTTGCAATTTTACTCTTCCACTTCTCATTTTGAATGGCCTCTATTTCCCTGGCTGTCTTGGGAGCAGCCTGGAAGCTGTCTCTGCCTGGTGCCTGACACGTTCTTGGTGGTGGAACATAGCCCCTGGATGGTGGAGCCACAGCCTTGTGTGAAAAAAAACCAACTCCAGCACAGGGGTTATTGGTGTTTTGGGAAGCAGCATCAGACCCGTTCCAGTGCCTTCCCTGAAAACCTTCCTTAGGAAGCAGATCCATCCTGATTTCCTGGAACAGCTTCTTTTGCTTTCCCATGGCCTTCAGCCTGTCCAGTTCCACCTCTGTCCTGCCCAGGGAATCTCCTGCCTGCTGCAGCATGCTCTGCATAATCTTGAGGTTCAGGGCACATTTGCTGATGTGCTGCTCGCTTTGGGAAGGGCTGCTCAGCCTCCTGCCAGCATCTCCTCTCACCCGTGGCAGGGCACAGGCCTCTCTCACCCTTTCCTCCTCTTCTTCCTCCTCCTCTTCCTCCTCCTCCTCCTCAAATTTGAACCCCGTGCTGGACCCTGAGGATTCCTCTTCCTCCTCGTCCTCCCACAGGCTCTGATCTTCCTTTTGCTGCCTTTCTGCATCCTTTAGAGCTTGGCTGAATCCAGGTCCTCCTTCCAGGAAGTCTTGGGGACCTTCTGGATAACTGGCTAAGATTTCATTCATTTCAAAGCTGCACAGGCTCCCATCCACATCACTCTCACTGGAGTGAGAAGCTCTTGTCTGCAGTTCAGAGATTTCAAGACCTTTCTCCTGAGCAGCTGGTGCTGTGCTGGCTGCTGCCTCTTGCACCACCAAAGCACTGCTCTCCTTGGGAAAAACAGAGTCTTTGGGGGCAGAAAAGCCACCTGAAAAATTCAATTTTAAACATTAAATCGTTTCTCCACAAGTCCCACAACCACGCTGCTGCTGCTGCAGGCTTAGGAGTTAATTGCAGAAATTTAGAAATGCTGCAAACTGCACCTGAACAGAACAGGTTTAGAGCCTTGAGTCTACACCAACCATTAAGTGGGAGCTAAAATCCAAAGCCAACTGCTTCCTGTTTTCAACCCACATCAGAAAATCTCTGAGTGCTCCCATTTTAATGATTCATGTCAGGCTGCTGTGGACTGAGGAGCACATGAAGGACACGTTGACATCCTGCTCCAAGAAACTCACCAGCCTTGCTTATCTCTTTTTCCTGGAATTCCACTGTTCTCTTCTGGAAGCTAAAAGCTGATGCCCAGCAGATGTTTACATCTGCAAGAACAGCAGGTCTCTGTGCTTTGGACATTTCACCAGCGTGGCCACCCTCAGACTTAACCAAGTCCTGTAAAACAAGAAAAAAATGGAATAAAACACAACTGTATTTGACACTTCTGTGTCTCTGCCTTCAGCTCCACCATCAGAACACTCAGAGTGGGATCACTTCCTCTAGGTTTCAGCAGAACAACTTGAATCTGAATGGCCACAAAACTCTGCTGGTTTATACCCATCAAAGGTTACAATGCTGGAAATCACCTTCAGGTCGTTTTTGAGGATATATTGAATATCCTGAAGTTTCGTGGAGCGGTTCCTCTGTTTGGGTTCCAGCCCTGACTTGACAACATCATAATAGAGCAGGGGGAGCCTGACATCTGCTTCCAGCTGCTCCCCTGAAAGGATGAGCTGTTTAACAGCTGAGTCCTCCACACCTTTCCAGGGAGGGCTCTCTGCAAGACACAAGCACAGAGTTTATGTCACCAGCTGTATATTTATGTTAATGGAAATCTAAGAAAAAAAAAACCACATTATTCCCTATCCATTCCCTAATTTACAACTCAAAACAAGCACTGGCATCTCCTCCCTGTCTTATTCCAACAGTGGATGCTTTCAAGGGAGCTGACAGAAATATCTGGAGGAGAGTGACACTGCAAATAACCCTGCTCTGGATCCCTCACTGGGATTAATTTTTAGGGTAATTGTTTATCCCATTTCACTGTCAGAATAGCCAAAGTGAATATAAAACAGACATTATCTGTAACAACAGCAACAATCCCTTATAAGAATAGAATAACAATAACTTATCTCTAAGTTATCACAGAGATCAAAAACATGAAAGCTGCACAAGCTTGTTCTGAACACTGAAAACACTTAAATGAATGTTTTGCTGTGCTGGTAGGAAGAAGAAAAATAAACAGCAACAGAAATACAGAAAACCACTGTATTTCTCCCATATCCACCATTAATTTCACCCTTTAGCCACACAACTTTAAATTTCCTGATCATATTTACAGAATTTCCCAATAATCTTTGTTATTGTCATTAATTTTGGGAGGTTTTTGCCTGGTTCATTTTTTAAGTTAAGCCAGCACAGCCCAAAGCTGTGGATTCACCTGTCAGGGCCTCCTGCAGCACTGCACAGAAGCTGAAAACATCAGATTTGATTGTGCCAGGTTTCTCCAGGATTATTTCGGGGGAGCACCAGCGAAACAGCTGGGCTGGGACAGGAATTCGGGTCAGATCACTGTGCTCTCCACTGTCTTTGCTGCAAAAAGGGGAAAAAAAAGGTAAATTAGGATATACAACACATTCAACTACAAGGTTTATACTTAGGAATTAAACACCTGAGTGTGTTACAGCTTTTAGTTTAAATACCTACAAGGTTCAGGGCACGTCTGCAAATAGAAATGTGCAGTAAATGTCTTTTGGCAAAGACTTTCTGGGGAAAGCAACACCTCCTTTAACGAATTTACACTAAAAAGAACTAAAAAAAAAGCTGAACATTTCCCACCAGCAGCTTTACAAACAACCCTTTAGCTCTGACCACGGATAAAACACAGAAAGCCTGCAAAAAATTATTTTTCAACGTGTCCAGGGGATAATTTCAGTAATCATTCACTGAGATGAAAAGAAATACTCTTTGTCTCACTGGCGGCACTTAATTCCCACCAGTCCAACGAGGTGTTGGATCTTCACCCCCCCCATTTCACAGCTCCCCTGAGGAAGTTTTTCACCTCTCTATCATGTACTCCAGGTTGCAGAGCTTGGCCTCCCCAGAGGACACGATTTGGATGGCATAGGAGGAGAGGGAGCGATGGATAAATCCCCGGGAGTGCAGGAAACGCAGAGCGTCGATGATCTGGAGCAAAACGTGCAGAATGGTCTCTGTCTGCAGCACTGGGAATTCTGTACGCTGGGGAAAAAATAAAAAACAAACCCCAAAAGCACTAAATTTGCCTTGCAGGTCTTTAAATTTGATGTAAGAGGAAGTTATTGTTGTTTATTACGGTTGTTATTTGCCGCAGAAGGCAGCAAATATGGAATTGACTGGAGGAAAAAGAGGAAATTCGTTTGTTTGGTCTCAATACCAAACCAAGTAACAGCACCTTAAAAAGGAGAGGAAAAATATCAAATGACAACAACAAAACACAGATAAATTGATTTAAAAAATAAGGAAAAGAACCAGAAACTCAGACACAGACTGAGGATTTTGTCTTGTTGAGTAAAGACGTCAGATGCAGTCACTAAACTTCTAATTAATTATTATTTAAAATTCAAGCATTGCAGTTACCCTTTCATGGAGGATGCTGTAGAGAGAGCCAAAGTGAACCCTTTCATAGACCAACCGAGTTTTCTCCAGGTCACTGGACAGACAAACAGACATCAACTGCAGCAGGTGAGGGTGGCGGAGTTTGCTGCAAAGGGACAGGAAGAAGCGAATTTGCAAGGCAAATCTGAGATGAAAAGAAGAAAAGTCCTGGCCTGCTCAGTGTTTTTATCAACAGGACACAAATGCTGGGTTTTCACTGGGATATATTTCAATGTAAACGCATTTTTCACTGAAATACTCAATTTTAAAAGACAAGGAGTGGGGAGAAAGTGCAGCCCCAGCCTAACACATCCCCCGAGGTTAAACCCATTCTTCCCATCCCCTGGAGATCCCAGAGCACCTGTGGCTATTCCAGACCCTTTCCCACCTGCTGTGCTCCTGCTCTGCCAGGAGCAGATCAGCCAGGCGCAGCTTCCAGCTGTTCAGGTGGGGCTGGAAACTCAGCTCCTTCACTGTCACTCTGCTGCCTCCCCACATCAAGCTGCAAGGAAAAGAGCAATTTGTACCAGGTGCTTCCAGTGATGCCATGATGCTTTTTTTTTTTGCTTTTTATATATACCCCCTCTCTATACTCTTTTGTATAACTTTTAGGTATTCTTAAGGGCCTTTTAGCCCACATATTTCTAATTATTCAGGTTTGATAACCAGCCCAGTATTCCCTTAAGCCAGGAGACCAAACCTCTCAGAAGCCTCAGACACCAAGATCTTCTCTGGAACACATTTTGTAAATTAAGATTGGCCTGGCCGGGGGGGGAAAGTTCCTCAGAGAGGGGGCTTTGCTCAGCCTCTCACTGGGGAATCTTTGATAGATATGCTAATTGATAAAGCCTAGAATTTTATACCCAAACCATTGTAGGTGTGCATTTTGGGGGTGCCCATGGGGGAGCATTTTGGGGTGCATTTGGATGTGCTTCCCTTGGACAGAGTGCACCAAGGATCCTTCAAATAAATACCAAGGTAAAATCCCTTTTTCCCCTCTAACCGTGTTTGGCTCTTGATTTTAAGACCAAGAAAAGGCATCACCAGCAGTGGGTTTTTTTCCCAGTTATTCCACCACAAGAATTTTGTGGTGCTCTGGTGCTGCCTCCCACTGTCAGGAATTTGAATTTGAGGGTCCTGCTCTTTCAAACTGGCAATAAAACTCATCGTGCTGAAGATTGATGGAGCAGGGCAGGGTCACTGCCCCAAATCCCACCCCTTCCATGACAAAAATTCCCTTCAGCAAAGGCCATCAGCCCCCTGTGACACAAATCAGAGTTTTGGGGATGTTAAATCACCAATCTGTCAATTCTCTGGCTGCCTCTGAGACACAACTTGCTTAATACACAACAATTAGACAACAGAATATTATTATAATTATTACCAATAATTACAACAATTACTGGATAGCAAAGATTTTAAATAAAGGCCTGCCCTTGCCACTCTCATTTCACCACAGGTTTGAGCAAGTGGATACCCAGAGGATCTCCTGGACTAACATTTACAAGGATTTAATGCTGAACAACACAATTTGTGCAACCCTAAACATATTTCCCCCCACAAAGGGATCAATACTGAAACACTGCCATCAATGATTAGCCATAACTGGGTTAATATTGCCTGTAGGTTGTTCTTGGCCTCTCAGACAGCAGAGTCTGACTCAGATTTTAATCAATGAACAGCAGAAAACAAGGTGCAAGCAGGAAACAGGGAATAAATATAGATTAGACATGGAAAATCACCCAAACAAAGCACTGCGACAGCAATTTGCTGTGTAATAGTAACAGAGAGACACAAAAAGGGGCTAAAATCCCTTTAATTCCACTTACTTGGTCATGACCATGTAGGGCCCAACGTGGTAAGAAAATGCTGGTTCATCATCAGCCTGAACCACATCTTTCTCCCCAATAATTGGGAGAGAGGCCAGGTAGCCCAGGTGGCCACTGCCTGCGAGATAGAACTGAAACAGGGCATCACCAAAAGGAAAATCCAACAGTTGCCAAAATCCAGCAAGCTCATTAACAACCTGAGTGTAATCAAGGGCAGCAACAGCTCCAAGATCACCGTGAAAGCTGAAAAATCTGGGCCAAAATCTGAGTTTCCCAGTGAAGTTGGAACAGGGAAAGCAGAACCAGCCCTTAGGAACTCCCATAGGAATTAAATTCCATTTAATAGGGATTTCTCCTGTTCCAGACCAAACCAGGGCCTGTTAAAGGCCTGGATTTTTGTGCTCTTCACGGGTTTTTTCCCATCTTTTAGAAATGAGAATGTACTAAAAGTTAAAAAAAGCACAGGTGGGATAATTACTGTGAGGAATAGGAGATTCTGGAAAAAAACCCCTCTAATATCTTTGGGAAATCACTCCCCACAGCACCTTACCTTCCCAAAACCAAAGCTGTAAATGTTCTTGGCCACACTGGGGTGTCCTTTCAGTAATTTACCCAGGGGACTGTCAGCATTTCTAAACATCCAAAACAAAAGCAACAGGAGTCACTTTTTGACTCCAAGGCTTGGAGTAAAATACAAATACAGAGAGGGGAAAAAACAACCCAGAATTTCTGCTAGCAGCTTGCATTTGACTGGTCCCACACACATAATGTGGATGTTAAAATTCCAAATTATTGTGCAGGTCATTAAAACTTTTTAAATGCACTTTTATGAGAGTTATTTATTTAAAGCAATATAAATAAATATATATATATATGCACACCCAGGCATCCTGCACTGCTTTTTATTGACACAAGTCTGTGTTTTTCCCAACATGTATCTGACACAAAAACTCCTGAAACAGCTGGAAATGACCCCCCCAAAAAAGATCTGCAGTGACCTTAAAAAGTCAAAAAATGAACTACTTCATGTTACCACTTTAATGCTACTAAAATCCAGTGCTTTTAATGCTGATTTCAAGAGTTTAATTAATAAAATTTCTCTTAATATACAGATATTTACAACTATCAAGTTTCTATTTAGGACTGTCACAACAGAAATAAAATTCATCACAGTGGACTTAAATCTGCTATTGGCAAAAAGACACGAGAACTGGTTAATTTTAAGAAAACAGGGTATGGAAATAGAATCTCTTTTTACCCTTGGACAAGGCCACCAAACCTCGAGGGGCTGCAGATCAAAGCCTTTGAGGAGCCAACTTTCCTGAGCAGATCAGAGGGAAAATTCCAAATGGCAGCCTGCATGTGCAGTGTGCACTGCTGGATAAATTCCAGCATCTGGGCAGGAGGAGGAGGAGGGAAAAACAATAAAAATACGGCTTCAGAAGAAGAAAAACCATTTCAAATTAATAAATCACAAATATTGAAAAATAACAGGTTACTTGCAATGTCGAAATGGGCATTTTGAGAAATGCATTAAAGGAAAAAAAATTGAGGAAAAATCAATTACATGCAAATGTAATTGATGGGAGAAAATGGGAGAAAAGCTGACTTTAAACAGGTGACAAAATTTGAAACTTCACCTACAGAGAATCATAATTTCAGCTTTCTTTTTAAGAGGAACGTTGTGATAAAAGGGAAGAGGAGTTTTAAATCAATACTGCACTCAAGAATAAGCCTTCCACACAAATACCTGAGCACTGCTTTCCTTCCTGGCTGACAAAGCCCAGCACTGGGGAGTTTTCCCCTCTTTGTCGTGGACTCTGAGGTCTCCTCCTTCATCCAGTAACTTGCTGAGGATCCATTGGTTTCCCGAAAAAGCAGCTGCATGGACTGGGGTGCTCCCATCATAGCAACGACTGGGGAACAGCAAAAAACATTCAGCTCAGCCCTGCTGCACTCAGCAGGGGGAAAAGCAACATTCCTGGAATGTTTATGTGCTCCCAAATAAGAATAAACCATGAAAAAAGAAGACTTTTTTCTCTGCTTACCTCTGAGGAGCTTTGGCTAAAACACCAACGTGCATCTTAAGCACTTGTTCATTTCTGCCCAGTGAATATTGTGCTTTACACTGACTAAACCCACTCAAAAGATTAATTTTCATTGAAAAAAATAAATGTTTGATACTTAACTGATTGGCATCTGAGCCATACTCCAGCAGTACATCCACTATTTTACCCAGCCCCAGCAGAGCAGCAGTGAAGAGAGAGGTTTGGCCCATGGAATTCACGGCATCCACAAAAATTCCTGCAAGGAAAGAGAAGATTCCAAGGTGGTGCTTGTTTTAATGGAAGCTGGTGGTTCATCACCACTGAACTGACTGCTCTGAGGTGCTGCAGGTATGAAAATACAGCAGCAAAAATCGAGAAAAAAAGAGCAAATGATGGTTTTTGTGACTTTCTATAAGGAGTGAAAGCACTGCTTGTCCACGAGGGTTTTAAATAAAGGATTTAACGGTACTTTTATGTGTTGTGGAAGGAAGTAATAAGGACTTATATGTTTAAATTAGAGAGATGGATGTACAGGTACAGATGGATGAGCACAGATCACACTGGAGGATGGCATTAATTAATAAATAAATTATTAAGTAATTGGTCAGAGCATTGTGCTGATAACGCCAAGGTCGCAGGTTCGATCCCTGCATGGACCATTTACTTAAGAGATGAACTCGATGATGCTTGTGGGTCCTTTTCCACTCATAACCCTCTGTGATTTCCAGTATTTTGTCACTTTCATTTTATTCAAAGTAATCGATTCCAATCTGGAATTAAGCATCACCCGGGAAGGCGACGAGCCCAAACGGGAGAAGGATGGGTCTGACACTTCAGCAGCGGAGTGAGGTGAGATTTGAAAGACTTAATCTATTTTTTAACCGTCTTTTAACCGATATTTATCTTTGCTGCCTGGGTGTAGCTACTGATCACGGATTAAAAAATGGACAAGTTCCGTTGAGATCCTGAGGGGCTCGGTATCAGCAGCTCCCGCAGCACTGCGTGGCTCTGCTGTACCAAAAGGTCTGAGCCTTCCACGGCAGAAATAAATCCACACATGTAGGATCGCTGGGGTCAGACGGTCGGGACAAACGAGGAGAGATCTTTGCAGTCAGAAGTTGTCTTGAAGCAAGCGATTTATTGCTAGGGCGTGGGTGTAGGGGCACTTCAGAGTGCTGCCAGCCACAGCTCTGGGCAGGGCCAAGATAGAGAGAGCTGATAAGAAGAAGAGGTGGCGAAGAGGAGCGGGCAAGGAGAAGCAGGCAAAGAGAAGAGCAGACAAAGAGGAAGAGCAGGAAGTTCCTGGCCTTTTTATCTCTCTTTCTACTGAATATTCTAGTTTACTTAACCAATCTAGTACAAGATACAAAATCCTATAGCATT
>VZRV01000638.1:0-16624 GCA_013398115.1 Falcunculus frontatus
CCAAACAATTCTATGATTCTATTATTTGATTATCATCATCAAGGGCAGTATTGCCATCAGTTTCTGTATGATTCACTCTGGAGGAGAAAAAGAGAAGTTCGCCAACACTGTTATCTTTTATATAGGAGCTATTTGTTTTCCTGGTGACCATGTTCCGTTATTTCTGGGTAAACTTGTGGCTGTAGGAAGGTTTTACATATCTCTGCTTGAGTGGAAGGGCTGAGAGTCTGGGCAGATCTACAGGCGCCTGAATCCATGCCAGAATTCCAGATCCGAATGGGACAGTTTCCTGGGTAGGAAACACAGAGGTCTGAAATTCCTATTGTAGATATTAAAAAAAAAAAAANAAAAGGGGTTTAAAATCCACATGTAAAAAATAAAAAAAAAAAAAAAAAAAAAAAAAAAAAAAAGAAAAAAGAAGAGTGACGATCTTAGTTTCAATAATCTCCTCTAGAAAAATTCAGACAAATTAATTTACATTAAATGCTTTTGCTGAGTGGTTGAAATGCTGAACCTTAGTCTCCTAAAATGACACCTTCAGGACAGAATAGTTAATTCTGGCTGATATTCTCTTGTGAAGCCTTGAGGCCAAATAATTTTTGCAAGGCATTAACATATATGGGAATTAGCTATACAAAAAGAGAAGTACACTAAGTCCTTAGGTCTGTTTTCTCTCTTGATTGTGTTTTGCCAATTAAATTCAGCTCCTGGCTTGCATCTGTGGAATATTTGACATTTCTTATATGCTTTCATCAGGTACGCTTCTCTGTTTGCATACTTTTTACTGTATGGGAGGAAGTGAGATTAATTCCCATTATAAACCAATGTGAATTGATTATACATTAAGTGGGCTTGCATTTCTTTGTCTCTCTGGTGTCCTAGGCTGTTCTTTTCCAGCACATGGAAGTCTTTTTTTGCTTCTCTTTTTTTCCTAGTGTCTTAATACAGCAAGAACTGCTGCATAAAGGGAATTGGTGACTGTTTTGTGTTCTGGACATATGACTATTAATTATCAGAATACATAGGTCTCAGAATTACATACATATAAAAATAAGGGTGTTAAATATTTCCCCCTCCTTCATATGATACAGACACCTAACGCCATCTCATTTGCCCCAGTGTTAAACGACCTCTGTCAAAATACTGGCTAAATACGGTGTGGGCAAATGCAGATTTGCTAAATATCTGTTTTTTGTATGGCACATCAGATAGGTTAAGGTTGTCTCGAAAGGAGAAGCAGCCCTGTTGGACATTTTGACATGAAAAGCGACTTACACATTTGCTGGAGCATAGAGAGGGAGAAGAAGTAAGCAAGAAGTACCACTCAGGGAGTGAAAGAGAAAGCACACCTCCCATTTATCTAATTTGGTGTCATGGGATGCTTTGGCCTCTCAAGGGCCGTATTCATGCACCTGATGCAATCAGCCACTCCTATCAATGACTTCAAGCCTGAGAGTTACACCCGTCTACATTAGGGGATGGAAATGTTCCTCAAGGAATACTTAACTCTTTGGGACTTTGACCTTTAAGCTACTCCACTTTATCCTTTGTTTTCTGACCAATCCCATCGCTGTGATTTAATTCCAACTGCTGCAAAACTTGGCTTATAGTATACTGAACTAGGAAGGTAAAGCAGAGATAGCTTTGTGAATTTAATTATTCAAGGAAACAATTATTTTAGTTACAAAATAGAGCTGGTTTTGCTCCAAATCTTAATTCTGACCCTTCTCTGTTATTGTTTTTATTAGACTAACTGATAAAATAACACAGACAAGATTTCAGGCATACAAGCTCTCGTTCAGATATGAAGCAGAAACAGCAAATGTCAAGGGTGTAATTCATTGCATGTGTCCATGCCCCATTCCATGAACACTAGTTCTTCATGCCAGTCTCTGTCTGCTGACTCCTGTGTTATGCTGACAGAACTATTTGCAACAGCTCCTACCGAATTTGATCAGAAAACTGATGCAGGTGAGGGAAGAATGGCTGTGTTTTCCCTCTTACTTTTCAGCCAGGTGCGCTCTTTGGTGCATTGCCTGAGTGCTTGTGCTTGCAAAAGAGAGAAAAGAACTGAATGTAAAGCAAAACAGGTTGACACCAAGCCAAGGGCAGGGTCTCGGGGCATCACCTCTAGCAGTAGGCTGTGTTCAACCACAAAGTTAGGATTTAGCAGTATGATGTAGTGCTTGCGCCTAGGAGTACTGAACTCAGCTTATATTGCAAAGAAACATATAATTTGAAACTATTATTTATCTCACCTCTCTTTTCAGTTCAATTTACTTGTCCTGGCAATTTCAGCTTTCTGTTATGACCCATCCCATATTTACCTGCCTGTCTAGTCTGTTGTGCAAGTTTTTATGTGATATCATCATACTGAGAAGTAGAAAATGAAGGTATCTCACCATTCTTACCCTTCTTTTACTCTTGAACATTTCTTGTTTCTTTTGCATATTGTCCTCTTTTCCACTTGCACCTCTTTACCATTCCCTGCACAAGTTTCACCTTGAGTTATTCTTCTGCAGATTTTTTTTTGGTGATATCTGCCTGTGTTTCTCACTGATTCCATGAGGATCTGAGGATATTCTGAAAGTGCCATGACATTGTACTTGCAAATGCATCTTGTGAACTGAAGGTAAGAAAAACCTACTGGAGATCATTTAGCATCTAACTCATCCTAAACGGTCCAGAGGGGAACAGTGGTCACCCTCTCTCCTTTGACATATTGTCACAAATGCTATTGCACTATCATGCTGTTGAATAAAGGATGAGAACTGTGCTGCAATGGATTTTATCTGCTTGCAGTCTTTCTCTGTTTAATTGTGTCCCTTCTTCTGAAACGAGGAACAGTACATTCCTGGGAATTATGTTTCTGAGAAACAACGGCAGCACAAAATGGCATGCTGCACTGCTGGGAGTGACCCTTTGAAATAAAATGAATGTTCTCTGACATTCTTTCTCTCTTCATTGTAGCTTAACTGGCATCAATACAAAGGTTTACATCTGTATTAAAGATGTTGGTGATTGCTGAATGCATGATACATGAATGGCCATTATCATCTGCAGAGAGTTAGTGTACTATGCATATAATCAATCAGATTCTGTTCATGTCAGGAGCTGGCCAGCTCATTACAGCCCGTATCATATTAACCCTTGCAGCGGAGTGATAAAAGGCAGAAATATTCTGGAACAGGCCAAGTGGTCATCCAATCTACCTTCTTTTTTGCCTGACAACCCCATAGGAAAGCAGATTTATTAGACATCAACCCAGACAGCCTGAACACTTTCATGTAGCCACTCATGTCTAGTCTTGAATCTATTTCTCACTCATTCAAGAGAGGAGTTTATTTCTTACTTAGTACTGTCCTGATATTCAAATTGTAGGCATTCTGGTACAGCATTTGGTCAGGAAAGAAACTTTCCTCATCTGACATGCTGTCATCTGCCTCTTGCATGATGGGCTAGTGCTAAAAACACTCAGTTGGGAAGTTTGAGGTGGAGAGCAGGAGGCAGAAGGGAGCCTGATAGGTTCTAGTCCTTCACTCTGCTTGGGCCAAGGGCAGAATTGGGATTTCAGATCAGACTACCAGGGCTCTGCTGTTTTATCCAATGACAAATCACTGAATGAAAGTAAAAACAAAACTGAGAGCATGGCCTGGAAGGCCAGCTTCCTAATGTGCACACACTTCAGCGATCAGCAAAGTGAGCCAGGAAAATAATAGGGGAAATTATGCACTTTCTGGAAGAGTTAAACAGCACTGATAAAGCTACTTCAGCTGTGAGATATATAGATTTGAGGAATTTTATCTGTTATAAAGGATAATTTATCTGGCATCATAATCTATGAAAGGCCTTGGTCCCTAGGTTTGCTGCTCTACTAATGCTTCACAGCCACAGTGATGGCTTAACTGGCCACATCCAGGATGGGAGGAGACGGCTTCAGCAACAGCTGGAGAAAAATTATCTGACCTGTAAATCTGTCATTTTGCCATGACCTTTTCAAGGAATATGAAAAAACAAAGAATCTCATGTTTCAACCAGAGTTGATTTAGCATGATTGTGGCTTTCGGTGCTCAAGTCATTGCTAATTTCCATGATAACTCTCAGGCTCTACAGGATACTGAACGTGCACTGAGGGAAAGTCCAATGCACTTCTGGGGTGTCCAGGGATGTCCTCAGACATGTGCTCCCATGTCTTGGGTTGACTGTGCTGAGATCTGAATCCCTATAAACAGCTGAGGAACCTCTTAAAATAGCCTTAATTTTTACAGCAAGATGATGACATCTTTGAAACTGTAGTCAGGCTTTGAAGCTGACAGTAGCAAAGCTGAAGCTTCTGGATCTGCAGTCCCAGACCATGACACAGATGCCTGCACTTCACCCTGCATTTGGTTTATAATTGTTGGCATAATTTTTGAGCTATTAGAGTTTCAAGAATAAGAAATTCTTATAATCTAAACAAGTAAAATAGCACTATAAATAACATTTAATCTTCATTGTGACTAAATTAAGTGAAGCAAGACGTTATTAAACACATTTCAATTCATTGCCATAGCTTGTCTTAAATTTTATGTGAAGCAGGAAGCTGCAGTTGAAAGCAGGGAAAGACAAAAGTTTCTGACTGAGCCAAGGATGTGGCACAGCTGGGAAAAAAGTAAATATAAATCTCAGGCAGAATATTGCTAGCAGAAGCATTAAACAAAAGGGGAATTTTTCTGTGTGGTACCAATACGACCTTAGCTGAATTCTCATACAATTTTATCTGCTTGTGTTAAAAAACACAAAAAAGATTCAAATTGGAACAGGTGCAGAGAAGGGTGGAAGAGGAAGGCTGCTTCAGGAGGGCTGACTAAAAATAACTGCTATTTAGCCTGATCGATGAAGGCTGATAGAGGATATAAATAGTTCAAAGATGTGTTTTGTTGGTTAGGGCAATAGAGAATAAACAGAATTGGGACCTACTCAGTCTTACCTAACTCTGGAAGGAAGGCACAGGGCTGCAAGGTGATTTAGTTTCATTTAGACTGAAAGTTAGAAGCGCATCTGTAACCACTAGACTCTGGTTATTCTGTCCTTTTCCTTTTAGGACTAATATTCAGTCCTAACCAAGTCTTTACCAATTGGGAAGGGGCCAAGAAGCAGGAAAGAGAGGAATTAAGCCGGGAGGAGAACTGATGAAAGCTGAAATGACATGGCATAAAGGTTGGGAAAGAGATTGCTAAGGGATGGTGTGGGGGACACTGAGTGTCCAGGGAAGTGGTGGAAGCTGCCTGGTGTGCTGGGTTCTACTCAAAAAGGGGGTGAAAGAGGGAATGCACGTCACCCCCCAGAGTTGCTGTGAACCTTGCTGTCATTTATCCTCCTCCTGCAGACACGGTGTGCCTGCTGGGCCAGGGCCATGAGGTGATTGTGGAGGAGACTTGATGAAGCTGCCTCCCAGGGGGGCTCTCAGAGGAAAAAAAATGTTAGGTTGGGACTCCTCTGCACAGGAAAGAACTGTATGTTTTAGTTCCATGTACAGCAAGGTGAAGCCAATCCGTAGGAACACTCCATATGGTTTTCTACTCCTACTGTCTTACAAAGATCCCACCAAAACCCAACTCTTCCTCAAGTCAACAGTATAACTGTTAAGAGTCTGAAGATTTGTTTTGCCCCAGAAGAAACTGATCAAGTACCCATAAAGCTTATTAGAAACCTGCTAACTAGCATCACTTTGGAGTTACAGCTTTGGGAAACAGAAGTCAGGTTTTTGGCTGTTTTGTCTTTTCTCTTTTCTTTTCTTTTCTTGAGACGTACAGAGAAAGGCTTCAGGTTTCAAATCAAGCTCTGATCCCAGTAAAAAAGATGGACAGAGCCAGTTGTAATGACAGCTGCCTGTGTGATACTGACACACAGCAGGGTTTGATTGCCAGGTTCTTTTAACCTAGAAGTGCAAAAATGCTTCTTGGATTAATATCTTTATATGTCAGTATTTCATTCACTGCATGGAAATAGGTGAGAGATCAGAGAGCCTTGACAATGTTATGTGCTGGAAACTGTCTTGTGAAGACATCTTTCAAGAGCTTGGCATTGTTAAGTTTTCGGTGTCTCTAAGAATTAGATAAGAATGGAGAGAAAACTCAGGACACTGCAGCTACAGCCAAGTGCAAATTTCTGGAGCTGTTTCAATATGAGAGTGGCAAAAAAAAAATTTCCACTTGTCTGGAGGAAACCTCATTAGAGTTCATATCAGACTCAAATAGAAGCATAATTCCATCAATTTTGCTCAAAGATTCTTTTTAATTACCCTTTTATCTTTCCTTCTCAGTTCTACAGCTGGTTCTAGTCCTTGTGCACTTGTTGGAAGAATGGATGCCACCAGAGCCTTACCAGCTTACATATCCTGAGGATCTCTTGTTTCCTTGCCAAAATCTCTTTGGATTCCTTTTGATATGAAATAGGTTCTTGCTGTGATATGACAAGATGCATATATAACACATAACATATAACATCATTGCTGTTGTTGGATGACCTTCTGGAATCAGTCTGAGACACCAGAGAGACTCTGGTTTATACCTATATTATTATATACCTGAACTCATTTTTGAAAACCTAATTGTTAAACAACCTTAGGAAGGTTGTTTAACAAAGTTGTATCCTTAGGAAAATATGAATTCACATATAATAGCCCTAAGTGAAAGCAATAATTTTTATTGGACATTTTTATGTTAAGCAAAGCAAAAAAATCCCATCAAAACTCTCAAAACCAACCCCCTGTTTAAACACTTGTATTTTAACTGACCTGTGATTAAAGCCTATCGATGCTATGAAAGTAAAATAATGCCCGAAATCTATAATAATGTCTACTGGAAGAGCAAGTTTCATGGAGCCATCTTGAGTCTGCAACATCTAACGGGTATTTCTTTGACATTAGCCCGAATAGCAATAATATAAATCTACCACTAATTATGGAATAATGCTTCTCTGGCATCTGAACTTTAATGTTTTCCCTACCCTGTTTTGTGCATTGTCTCTTTCAACACTGTTCCTTTTACAATAGAACTGTTGGACACATGTTGAAGCATGTTATTTCTCTATATTTTTATAGGCTGTTGTAATTGCATAGAGCATACTCATTTTAATATAAATTTTTAAAAAACCCATATAGTTTTAAGATGCTTCAAAGTTCTTTTTCCTAAGCAAGAATGACCAAGCAATGCACATAAAAAAAGTAGAGACCTAGAAGTATTTTGCTATCTAACTGATTTGTTGACCTTGGTTAATTTTTACATTCTTTGCCTGGCATTATTAAGAAGACTGTCCCACATTTGGCTGGCATTTTTCTCACCTGATTTTAGGTGTTCAGTCCGGTAACTCAACTAGGAGTTTCATCTAGACTGTCTGTACCACTGAGAGAGGTGATTTTAATCAGCTGGTCTGGGGTGGCATGTCCCACCCTCAGAAGCATTTCCCTCCCTCTCTTCACTACATCTAGAATTTAAGATAAACTTTGAATAAGCATTTAACCTTTGAATGATCACCTCGGGATAGCATGTAATGAACCTACAATGATTAGGTAAATGTGATTATGACTCCAAGGTATTCAAACCTTCTACCACGATGTATTTAACGTTAGTTATGGCTAGGCCCATTTTAAGTAATCAGCTCTAATAATGATACTCTAATTAGTATTTTACTTAGTGGTACTACAGACTTCATAATCTGGTCGTGAGAAGATAATGGTTGTTTTGTCTAGCTCAACAGTTTGTGTGATAGTAAAAAAAAGTATTTTCTTAACTTGTATTAGCTATGCTATCTCTTGAACAGCATATACTTGAGATAAATAAGAAATGGGCAGTTTGCGCGGATTAGAAACATGATTTGAAACAAACATTCATTTAAGAAAAGGAAACATTTGGAACTTGTTAGTTTTGTGAGCACTTCTTGCAAATAGATGTAATTCTAAGGGTCTTAAGGATCTATGCAAGGAAGAGAAAGACTTTATCTTCATTGACCTCTGAAGCAGAATGATTGGCAAGTATTGGGACTTAATTTGTTGGAAAACAAGTGATCTCATGGTTTAAGTGGCTTTGTCAGTGAGTGCGGTAAGAATTATGAAGACGCAAATCACAGGGAATGAAAGAAATTTGGTTCCACATCGTTTTATTGTCATGAATGTTTTCAGTAATGTGTTTACTCTGGTATTCTCTATGCTGATGTACAGAAACATCTGTTAGTCAGAGAAGTCCAAGTTTTTATAATTGTCTTGACAAGGCAGAAAAAGATCAAGTAGCTTGTTCAAGGTCACACAGAGAGTGAGATTTAGTTTGTGTTTGCAGAGAAATATTGCTGGATCCCAGCCTTTTATTTAGCTGGTAGAATCATATTCTCCCCAATATTTAGAACTTGTTCCATATAGCACATGATTAAAGCTCTTGCGGCTACAGCTTCAAAACCTACTGTTATTTGAGTTGGAACCTAAAGCATTTCTAGTCGGACTGCAAATTAAGGACATTAGATAAAAAAGTAAACAAACCATGATTTTGTAATATGTACCTCTAATCATTTGGAAAAGCTAAGCTTGCAGAGGAGAGTACAGCTGCTAGCAGCATAATAAGTAATGTGCAGTATTTTAATCCTGCTGTTTAGAAACATTTTTGACATTACTTTTAGACAACCTGGAACAGAAAAAGATCTATTCTTGTATTATGTATTTGTTATTTAACACATCAAGCTGGTAGATTTTAAAACACTTTGTAGTCCTAATCTCCCTAAAATTTGTTATTTATTTAAAGAAGAACTTTCACTTTGAGGGTTTTCTTTTTTTATATATTAAGATCTCTAAAAGGAATATTTTGGAAATAAGATTCTTTCTTTTTAAAGATGGAATTTATGAATATTGGAATAACAATTAATTTTAATAAAAATTTAGGTGTGTGGTGCTGCAGAATGTAAAATTTGTTGGATATTCATTCCAGTTAGAAGTCATTTGGAAAAATCATCGCAGTGGATTGCTCAGGAGTCCAGCAAGTTGATACAAATGCATAATATCTGTGTTTAAGTCATAAAACCATGAGATTTTTCTTAGCAGTTCAGAGCAAGGGCTCCTTTAGCGTTGTCCTGGCTCAAACAGTGGCTGTAAGTAGATGCTAGGAATGAGCAGGAACAGGACAAGGATGTGTTGGTACTGTCATAACACCTGCTGTAGTCTTCCAGTTCCAACTATTCTGTCAGCTCAGATTTCCTGGATTTGTAGCTTTTGTATTTTGTAATCTTCACTGGATCTGACCATGAAGTGTGTATTCTACCCTCCCTGGTGACGATGTACCAGGTGTGCCTTATCTGCAATGCTCCCAGTCAAGGAGCTGCATGAGTTTACAGGCTGCTGCCACATCCTGCTTGTTTCAATTGTGGCTCTTACTACCTGCATTTGATGGCCCTTTGATGGCCATTTGACGGCCCTTTGTAGTGGAAGCTGCCACGTGTAGTTGACCTCTTCTTCATGTTATCCAGAATTGTAGCCTCACCCAAATTTTCAGTATAAACCAGCCTAACTCACCCTTTAAATTTCTTCAGTGAGTCCCAGTTCTCCTCAGGTTGTATTTAAAAATATATTTTACAGACATGTCCAAGAGGCCTTTTCATGCTTTCATGTTTGCACTACTTTCGGTGTTTAACAACTCAGCTCCCAGCTTTCCTCTCAGGTATGTCTAGGGTCATTTTTATTTGGAAAACCTTGAGTTTGTTGCCTATGCAGTAATCTTTAGGCCATGATAGCAGGACGATTCACTTTGAATTATGTTTGATTAACTGTTTTTCACTATTCTTGTTTCCTTTTTTAAAATGTCCATAATTCAATCTTATTCTTAATTTCCTTAATTAAAAACTAGAATGCTATGAATGTAAAATCTCAGGTTCTCTAATATTACAAAGACAAGACTGAAAAAAGAGTAGATATTTTTAGTACATTAATATTACAAATTTTAAACAACCCGGGTACCTTGCCGAAGTTCTATGTACTGTTTCAGTTCTTGTTCCCTCTATTTTTTCAGACAGATGGATCTGACAAAATAAAGTACAGTGAAATTGCCAATTAAAAAAATCTATTTCAGTCATAAAGCTTATCCTGAATAAATAACTTACTTTTTTCAGAATCATAAAATTAAAAATAATATTTCATTCTTTTTTAATTTTAAGGGTGATGTTGGCAGCCTTCCACAAATTCTCCAAAACATTCAGCTTCATCAAATCTCAGGCTGTGGTGAGGTATTTGGCACAAGCACCAAAGAGTCTGGCAGAAACAAATCCTGACTGTCCTGGAGCATTCATTGCTGCACTTGGGCCTGATGACCCAGTCTTCTGACGTGTCTCTGTATATAAGCTGCAGAGGTGCATGTGTAAATGTGACTGATATTGGAAAATATGTCTTTAAAATAAATGTTGCCTGCCACACTTTATCCATTTCAACACTTAGATGGTGAAAAAATGGATGTAAAAGGACTTGGAACACTGAGTAAGAGTTTTTTCCATTGGAAAGGGAGGTGAAGTATGGTATTAAGCACTGCTGGGGAAAGTGGCTTAAGTGGTGAGATACAGAGTGACTCCTGTCCAGAGCTGTCCTGAGGCACTCAGCTGGCCAAAAAGAAAATTTGCTGTACTTTTGGGAACAAATATCACTGCTAGTCTCAGGCATCCAAAAATCATGAATCAGGCCTCAGAAATCACAAGATTAAGGAGAAAAGAAGAACTTTTAGAAACAGTACTCATTTGAAGATATTTGTACCCTTTTTATTCAGTATTTTTTGTACATTGCAACATGTTTTCCAAGTATTCTTCGACATCCTTGAGGGTTAACAGATACTCTTAAAAATTGAGATTTTCACGAGGTAGCATGACTTGAAGAGCTTGGGTTTTGTGAAAATCATTGGCTATCAGAAACTTGGATAATACATTCAGAGGGTTTGGCAATAAAGAGTAAAAGAATGGGGAAATGAAGTACAAAGGCTTCAGAAAGCTTAAACTGCCTCTCTGAGTGAGTTGACAGCACTGTTACTGAAATTAAAGTGAGGCTGGCCAGATGAGCAGAGACTGTAAAGATTTTATCGATTAACCTTGTGCAGGGAACACACATCTCATTTTTCCTGGTAAAACAGAACAGGCTGCAAAGAGTAAAATGTGGTGATTTAGAAAACCGCTCAAAGGAGAAGCAATGACAGGATTTATGGCATTCCTAAAAACATAGAAAATAACTAAAATGTGGGAATGTTGTCTCTGTCACTTACACAATCCTTGCATTTTGATAGTCCTATGTAAAGATCTTACAGGGCAGAAACACAAACCCCCTGAAGATACGTTTTTTTTTGTTTCCAGAATTATCAAACTCAGCAATAATTTTTTTACAGGCAGCTGGGAAGAACAATGAAGAGCTGTATAAGAACAAAATTATCTATTTCGATGACAATTACTACCCTGAAGTTCAGAAAATTTGGAGACATATTGGAACTAAGCAAAACCATCTCAGAAAAAGGAATAAGCTCCTTCATTTCATAATCATCTCAACTAAGATGAATATTATTATATAAGAACAAAAGATCCTAGAGAAACATTGCCAATGCTTGACAGTTCAGTCATTGTGATTCTTCAGAGAGAAGCAGCAGAAGGATCAAACATCCAGTCTGAAATAATTAAACCAACATCTAACTTTATAGCAAAGTCACCTAGATTTTTAGACATGAGGCCTGACATACATTGGCACTCCAGAAAGGGAAGCAGAGAGAAAGAAGTGAAATATGAAGTCCGGATGCTCTATTATGTCCAAAGAGCAAAAAGGACGCCCAGGGGAGGAAGTATAAAGCTGCCTTTTTCTGAGTTGCAGTGTTCCTGCATCCAGACCCTTCAGGAACTTCCAGCAAACTTAAGGCTGTTTGGGGTTATGTATTATCTGGCAATGGACTCAAGGGGCCAATAAAACAGCTGGGGATCAGCTTAGAGAAATACTATCTCCTGTGGAGGCAGCTAGAAGAAGGGGAAATTCTGAACCTAAATTTCTCATTTTCTAGTAAGCATAAGAGCATCTCTACAGCTGTATGTATCCCTTGCAGACTGGATATATCAGGCTTAAAAGCAAAATCTTTGAGCTGTGGAGCCACATCATCAAAATAAGCAACAAACTTTATAAACTCCATGTTTTACATTGTGCTATTATGGCAGGTTTAATAACCAGATGTCATAGATGGATATTATGGATACCAAGAAGGGAAATAAACGATGGGATAAAGGTCTTAAAAATAAAAGGCTGTATGCTGGGTAAAATGTGCAAGGAAATACTGATAGAAGAAGGGATAAGTAAGCAGAGGAACATACAGACTGCTTAAGTCAACTCCATCTATTTCGGACTTGCCTTGTTCCTTGTCTTCTTATTCTGAAAAGTAAAAGAGCAAAAATTAGCAAAAAAGGGTAAAATATACTGCAGCTTTCTGAGCTGTTTCTCTTTCCTTCGTATTCTTTTAATAGGAAGCAAAAATTTTCTGGCGAAACTTCTGGGAAGGCAATTCTTTGTCTACTTCAGCTGTTAAAAATAGTAGTCATAGCTCTCAGCCTACTGATCGTTGAAGCCACACGGCTTTTCTGCCCAAATGAATTTGAGATCAGGGACTACTAGTTTAAGTTATTTGCTGATCCTAACCCAGTGTTAGGATCAACCTGTTTTCACCAGGTCAGAATGACTTTATATCCAGAGAAAATGTCATTATAACTGCATTCTTTATTTCACTGTGCTGGATACATTTGTACCGATGTATCAGGAACCCAAACTTAGAACTAAAGACTTGCCTTTCTTGGCGGGCATCCACTTTTTTCCTTCTTTAGTGCCTTTGCTTCTAGGAGTAGGTACAGACCTACACATTAGCTACACGTTAATGAATACCACAGCCCTTCTGTCTTTCATGCGGGACAACAGTGATGGTGTTTTTTCTTCTTTACATTAGTTTATTTTTCAGGAATATTAGCATGAATATATAGATTTTTGTACAAGATTTTGTGGCTTGATTATGAAGCACGAATAGTGAGAATTTAATAAGCGACATTTAATGTTTTAGTGTTATGGTGAAATTAATTTTGGATATTATTCACATAGAAAGAACTTCAAGAACTGAACATCACAGAACATCTACAGTATTAATTGCCGATTAACCTCTCTGAGTGTGGACTCCTAAAACTCAGATGCCAGCAAGGGGAGAAACACATGAAATTTAGTCAGCAGGTTGTGGGCTAAAACTTCTGGACCTCCTCATCTGTGCTGTAATTAGTTACAGTGGTATGATCACCAAATTAGCTATGCACTAAGCTCAAGACACAGCCAACCAGCCATAGGGATTTTGGGGCTGAATAGATTCTGCTTTGTTCCGATATAGCTAATACAAGCAACACATCTGCTGATGGTTAAAGAGACCTCAGTGTGGCTGGGAGACAATGTATTGTAAATTGTATGAGCAAATTATTGTTGGCTCTGTCTGTTACTATGACAGTAATAGTGTGTAAAATATGAAGCTGTAGCCAAGGTCAGGATGGATGGTATCTCAGTGAGTAAGATACTAAGGTATGGCTTTCAGTGTTATTCTGGCCAAATATAAATTTATGCTTTCTGTGTTTTTTAATGTGGCACAGCTTAGGTCTCTGAAGACAGAACAGAAAACCATGCTGGTCTCAATTCTTGGTTGATTTATTTAAAGATAATAATAGATAAAAGTAACGGTGTATAGATAGCTATTTCATATGGAATATTTACCCCTGTTCTCTACAGCCTTGTCATAACAGTGCAAAATCTACAGAGGCATTCTGCTTATGTGAATTTAACAGATGACATAACTTATTGGTGCTAAGATTTGCTTCTATCTGAGCTGTCAGAAATATGAGATCATCCTTCTTTCTTGCTTAGGCTGACCTTTTCCTCTAGAAAATATTTTAACCATAATTTCCATTACAGTCCTGCTTTAGGCATTACGTACATGAACAAAAAGGACAGAACATTTTAAAGAAACAACGCTTTCATCCTCCTCTCCAAACTTGAAAACAGTACTTGTCCTGATATTCCACATCAAATGGAAAAAGTAAATAAAGAAGAGAGAACAAGGTAAGCTAGCAACTGGCTGTGAGCAGTGTAATAAATAAATGTCTCAGCACCCCAGCTGAGAATCCTGAAGTATACTTGTCCTAATTTGCTTCATATATTATTCACCTTATGTTGCAAGACATGCTCAGTTACTTCTAATTTCACTGCCACAATCTACCAATAATTCTGGTTTATTTTCAGCTGTAATATGTTTAGTTACACACCCACGGGTAGCAGAGTAGAAGAGTGAAAGCTCAAGCAACTTGATGACAAATTGCTAAAACTTATATTTGAATTCAAGAATGAGGATTTAAAGCAGTCTAGAGCTAACCTGTTCCTAGTCTAACCTGAGTAACTAAGCTAAGGCCAGAAAACCGAAGACTTTGGAGTACGATGGTGGGAATCACTACCTGGTTCCCGCACGTAGTTTTATAACAATTAATTTTGAAGGTAGAATAGTGTAGTGACTTTGCCAAGACCGTGCACTTTTGGTTTAGTAATGCATATTTTTAGAGACACAGCAGTGTCAACTGCAATTGTTCTCTACCTGAAATTCTTGAATTAGTCATATTATCTGATACCAGATGCCAGAGGACAAGAAGTGTTGGAATGCTGGAAAGCTGACTGGCTCAACAAAATATGATGTTACAGCTTTCTTTATTGTGTGGGCGAGCTCTTTCCTCACATCATTGTCTGTCTTGCTGACTTTTCTCAGTCTGGAGTTCTGCTTAATAATTGTCCAGTGGTCTTGCTTTCTTGTGCATCTCTTTGAAGTGTTTCAGCCACTGGATGTCTGTTGTCAGGCTCAAATCTCTGAACAGAGGGCTAGTAACCCTACATGATTCCTTGGTATATGTTGTCCTCAATTCTTTTTTTTTAGCCTTTGAGCTCCTTCTTGGATAGAGTCAGCCTGCTCCATTCCTAATTAAATGCTGAAGGCCTGCACAAGTCCAGCCTTGCCTCTCATATATTAGATTGCTTGTCCAGACTCCCTCTTCCTTAATGGTCTCAAAGGGAGCTTCTGATTTCTTCTTTTCTCATTTGGATCTTCTGATTTCTTCTTTTCTCATTTGTGACTTCAAGCTTGTGTGGAAATTAGTCATGATCCTTTTGTCATTTGTTCACTTTTTCCCCTTTCTTCCTACTTTGTACTGCCATCCTCTGCTTGCTCTTTCTCTTTTGTCCCTTGTCCCTATACTTCTATTGATCTCATCTCGTGGATGAATACCTGCTTTTCTGAGATGCTGAGGCTGGACATAGTGAAAGGCTTTTGTTTCCTTCCTATTCCTCTGATTTAGTCCCTCTGGGCTAAAGTCATGAGCAGCAGGCAATGCCGCAGAAAACACCTTTACAAACAACTACAATATATTTGAAAGTGGTTAATAAGACAGTTAATAAGACAGTACGTCAGCAGAGTTCAGTTGCAGTGGTCAAAATCAGCAACCTTCCTACCTTTCTTATCAGGGAACACCACCTCCATCCCTTGGGCATCCTCAGATTTGGTGGTGCTCCTCTGATGGACACCTCCAGCACAAACCAGTACTAGTGCGGTCAGGACAAATAACCCAGCAGTCAGCACAACTTCACAAATATGCTGTTATTCTCTGCTAGAGAATGGGAAACCTAGGTCCGTTCTTCCCTCAGATGCACTCTGAAGGAGAAGGGTATTGACCAACCTAACATAATTAGAGGCATTTTCTAATCTTCCTTTTGAAGCTGGACTGCTCTGTAGAAATAAATGCAAATTTCATGTAACTTGATAGGTGTCTTTGTATCCTAGTAAGTGAGTGTAACTTGCGGGAGACCAGAGCTGAGCTCTAATCAAGTCTTTTAGAGCTCTACTCTATTTTACCCAAAATTAAAATCACAAGTGGATAGGGTATAAGACACTTTTCTGTTGCATTTTCTGTTGCTTTTCAGTATGGTCCCATTTATGGATCTAATCTTCACCTGCCTGATAGCCCTGTGCAGAGTGTAGAGGGCACCAGTGGCTGTTCAGTGCTGTGGAATTGACTCTAATGGCCATGCACTAAGATAGTCATCATTTACCTGAGTCCCTTTGTCGGTCAAGCCCTGGGTGTCTGTAGGGGTTTAGTTCGCATTTCTTACCTTCTGTGAGATAAGAGGTTTGAAGAAAGGCAAAGCAGACTCAAACTTAAAGAATATGAAAGAAAGTTTATTACTAACAGAGTTAAGAGTAAAATAAAATAAGAGATTAAGACAAAAACCCCTTTTTCCTCCAACACCCCCCCGCCTACTTCCTCCAGCACAAATAATGACAAAACATGGAATTTTGGTCAGCATTCACAATTCTTAAAAGTCTCTCTCTGTTAATTTGAGGAAATAGAGGTCTCTTTTATGTCGCGTGGTTTTTCCCAAACTGCACCAGCTAACAGGCTTTATTTCTCTCGCAGGCTGCACACTGAATTCTCATCCCCCCCTTATTTTTAAATGGATTAAAGAGGGAGAAAACAGTTTGATATTACAGTCTATACCACGGTCTGTAAAAAGCAGATTTAAGCTGTGCACTAAAAGCAC
>VZRV01000638.1:16821-81757 GCA_013398115.1 Falcunculus frontatus
CCTGGCCAATTCCCCCCACCCCCACCCTCCCCGCCAGGAGGTTTGAGCAGAAGAAAAAAGGGACACTTCCTGTGTCTCCACTGGCTTAAATATGGACATTTTGAGAAGCGTGACTGGTCAAGAGATCTGTCCATCAGACTCAGGGTCAACCCATGACAGTGTCTTATTAAAATAATGAGAAAAGACATGGAGAGGGAAGCAATCCATCTGCAGTCCTCAGAAAAGTTTGTTCCTAACAACAGTCCCAGCTTCTCTCCTGAAATGGATGATGCCCTTCTCTTCACCTTTGCAGCTCTGGCCAGTCTGCAGCTTCTGCTCTTTGTTTTGATTTTACTCAAATGTTCTCAGTTGCCAGCTGGTTCTCCCATCCCAGTTACTGGATCACAAGGCAGACCTGGACTGCTAGTGGCATACTGAGCAGTATCTCAAAAGGTAGTAAATAAAGGCTTATTTATTCAAAGGAAATGAAATGAATAATAATGAACAAATTCATTGATATTAGCTTAAGAAAATAAGTCTAGTGAGATTTATTTGAAGTGTAGATTTTTTTGTATGTGTTTATTTTTTAAAAAAGTGCATGGATGCCAAAGTTCCAGATATTTTTTTAGAATAAGTTCATGAATTCGTCAGATGCGACTTTGAAGCTTTTCCCAACCTTTTGAAAGTAATAAAACTGGGTGGGTTCAGTGCCTCAGATGGAATCTCCTAGACGTAAAATCCATCTACTAAGGTGTTTCATATTTTCTAAAAGCCAAAATCGTGCAAACTGCAGCCCAAACTACGAGGTGCTTGTTAAGCGTAGGCAGAAAACAGTGTCAAATGTTCTTTAGGCTGGCTTTCATAATCACTTCTTGGCTCCACTCCTGCAGGACCTCCTAGAAGGAGGTCTTGGCCATGTTCTAAAATAATACATTTATCCATAAGCAGCAAAGGCTACAGCTGCAGCCTGGTGTTTGTGTGAGATTTAAACACCAATGGAAAGGTCTTTTAACTTCTCTGAATTCCTCATTAAAATGCTGGTGTGATTTTCTGCAGCCACCTCAGCTAAGAGTAGCAGTCCAACAAAGAAGCACTGGAAGAGATTGGCATTGTATAATTCCCTTGGAAATGCGGCAAACTGAGGAATAAATTTGGATCCCCCATCAAGAAAACTTGGAGCAGGAAAAATATTTTCACCACTAACTGCTGTGGGGAGGGATTCTGTGGACACAGCTCTCCAGCAAGGAGCTGGTGGTGAGAAGTTCAACAAAAGACTGCAGTCTCAAAGTGTTACATGTATTTGTGGGTGCTGTTGTCTCCTTAAAAAAAAAAAACCGACAAAACTTTCTTAAGTGCAGTGTTTTCCCTAGCTGGGCTTTCCCCTTTTTAGCACATGAGCTAGTCTGCCTTTGTCATCTGTTCAGATCTCTGGGAGCTGCAGAGAAATCAGGGTAGGAGCGTCAGGGCTGTATATCTATGTGTATGATTATGAACAGGTTTATTCGCCCAAGGAATAATGAAAACCAATGGCCCTGAAACTGAAGCCAGACAAAGTCATATTGAAAATAAGACACAAGTTTTTAAAAGGGAAAAGACTAACCTTTGGAAAATACCACTGTGGGGAATGTTGGTGTCTTCATCTCTGGACCTCTTCAAATCAAACCAGGGCCCCGATGCCAGGTCGGTGTGCTGCACTCACAGGAGTCAGCCAAGATCAACCTGCTGAGCCCAGCACAGGAGTAACTGTGTTTGATTTAAAGACCCCTGAAGTCAGACCATGTGATCCAGATCTAGCACATTCTCCTCACTTTTTGAGTATGAGAAGATTTTTAAGGAAAATAAGAATATTGAGATATGTCCCGGCTTGAGATTGACAGGCTTGACTTTTACATCTGCTTGCTTTTACTAGATGTGTAGCGACATATTTAAGAGGTATAATAAATAGTTTTATTTCAAATCTCCTAAGGTGTATGAGCTTCTGAAAGCAGTTTCCCAGGGCTAGCATGCACCTGATTTGTAGAAGTGTTCTGAGGCAAATATAGTCAATTTTGTCATATTTTTATCACCTACTCTAGACTGTAACAGATTTCCTACCTGGTCCATGTGAAGCCGTAGTAAATGAACCATATGAAGAAGGCCCGAACCTGTTCTTGGATGCGCGATGTAGGACTGTGTGACACATTCAGGTGAACTGGGAGGGGTGGGACCATCTGCTGAGTATTAGGATTAAATTTTCAGCCACACTGACAGTTAATATTTCTTTCTCACACATGACCAGAAATATTTTACCCTTAGAAAATACCATCTGTTTTCAAAAGCTGAAAATAAAAAATCAGAGATTGATGTTCTTACAATGATTATCCTGACATGAGTCCGTGGTGGCACTGAATGGGTAGGATTTGGATGCAGTGTGAGTGACAGCTGTAAAAATCAGCCCTGTTACCAGAGAAAATACTTAAAGAGCGAGGAAAAAGAAAGTTGAAAACAACTGGAATTAGAAATGTTTTTTTCCCCTAACATCCCTTGAAGAGAAATATGTGCCTATATCCCTGTCTTGGAGGTGACATTTAAAAGTGTGTTTGATTTTATTTTGTTTAGAATATCTGGGATTCTGTTGTTGCTGTGTCTGAAAATCTGCATTAGATATTTTGTTGCATTTCAAAATCCATCAAACTTTCTAGATGTTACATAGATCTACTTAGCTATACAAAGCTTTTTTGTAAGGATTAAATAATTTGATGTTGGAAAGGCCACAAGATTTATGTGTTTAATAGAGATCTTAGAGTAAAAATGATAATTTTGTTATAGAATTAGGGAAAGAAATAAAATTGTGGCTAAGATGAATGTTCATGTTGACAGGTAGATATTGGGCCTGAAAAACTTCGCACTGTTTGTGAAATGGTGGTTTGATTTGTTGTTGTTGTTGGGGTTTTTTTTCTTTTTGGTTTGTTTTGGGTTTTTTTGTGGAGGAGAGGGTTAAAATACATCAGTGCTTATGATAGAGAGCATCATACGTGGTAAATTATCACTGTGCAGTAAATAACCCAAGGGGAAGAAATCTGCAAGCCTCCATCCAGAATTTTATTGGCCTTTACATATATTGCTGTCCCAGAAGAAGTTGAAGCTGATTGTGAAACTGGTGGTAGGACATGTATGTGGAGGGGTAACCACTGGTGTGAGTCCAGTAGATGCACCAGTCAGAAAGGAAGGAGAATCCAACTGTGTAGCTGTGGACATTACCCAAAGAGACTTTGGAAAAGAAAGGTCATCAAACCGTAACACTAAAAGGCACTGTAGTAAGAGTTTAGGAGCAGGTGTAGAGCAGAACAAGCCTAAGTGTATGCAGCTGAATGTCTGCTCACATAATTTTGTTCCACCTTCCCATTCAGATTCAGTAGCACAAAGCATTCACCATATCCTGGCCTAAAATACCGTGAAGAGCTCCTGTGCTTTGCTAAGCATTTGTGACAGGTTGTTTTAGAGGCTCAGCACATTTCAGTGGGGGATGAAGAGGTCCCTATATACATTGGCCATGTATCAGCTGAAGTTTGTAAAACACTTTGGAATCCTTTGGGCCATAAGGCCACGTAATGTAAGGCCGTTATCATGTTTGCTAAGAAAGCTAGATTTGCTGCCAAAAATTACAAAGTCTCCTTTAAGCTTTGAAAGACTGTAGCTAGACTCTCCATTAAAATAGGGCAAGAACAAAATCAAATGGGACTAACCAGTAATTTTTGTGTTGCCTTGGCACTGCCTCTTCTCCCTGTAGGCAATGTTGATCCTATTCCTTTTCACCTTCTTCCTCTGGGTTCTCCAAAGTCCGTGGCTATAATCATGGGGTGGACTTGGCAGCAGTGTGTAGGACCTGGAATGTGTTTTTCCAGCAGCCGTGTCTGGCTTTGTGGTTGACTTCTTTGGCTGACGCCGCGGCTGGCTCTGCTGGCAGACACATCTTTTGGGGCTGTTTTGGGTTCACAGGGCTGTCAGCTTACTTTCTGTTCTGCCCTGGATGCTTTTTTCCTTGAGTCACACTTCCTTTCTTTTTCTTTTTTTTTGGAGGACTATGTTTGTGGACAAACTTTTTATTATGAAAACACGTGATGCAGCAAAAATCTTTCCATATTTCAGTGTTCTTGTAATTGTTTCCCTGGGAAGTAAGTGTAAATGTGCACATTTGCTCAGAAAAGTAGCTGCTGCTGTACACGTGTTCATTTCCAAATAAAGCTGCTCAGCTTGGGATCCTCTTTAGCAATTTCTGTCACTGGTAATGTGGCGAATCTCACTTTCCATGACAAATAGTGCCCTATTGTGCCCTTTGCTGAAATAAGACCTGGATCTGAAAAGATATTTAGGTGACTAACCATTATGTAGGTGCTTCATTTTCACTGACTCCTATTAGGTGCACTAACTGCTTTTAAGGATGTGGGCATGAAACCATGCAGACAGTTGGAGCCAGCAGATCATGGCAGTGATGCCAGCTTGGCAGGATGGATTCTCTCTCACGGTCCTGGATTTCCACCTGTTTGCTCCTTTGTTGACTAATTGCTATGGTGAAGTTTTGGTAGATTTCTGGAGTAGTTTCACCAGAAGATGAGATAGTAAACTTAAAGGCCCTCACTGGATCCTGATGAGAGTTCTCCACATTTTTTTTAACTTTTTGTGATATTTTGAAATATATTTTCCATTACCAAATTTATTTTTCTCTCACACAATTTTCTTCCTCGTTTTCTTCTCACATTTCCTTCTTTTACTTTCTAGACTCATTCCTTCTGGGATGGCCTGGAAAGTAAGAAAGAAAAAAACCCCTAAAAAATAAGAACACTGTGAATACAAAAAATGCTTCAATTTGAAAGAGCGGTCTCTGCTTTTCAGATATGCTTTGAAAGGAGAATGTTGGTAGCTGTAATCTTAGTAAGTGGACTGCGGCAATAATTCTCAACCTATGCTCAAATTATTTTTTGGAAAAAGGAATTTCCCTTTCTATGTTAGATACTCTCACAAGCATTTTGCATTTTGGTGTCTGTACCCCTTAGCTGAATCTGTGAGCATGTACTCTAGGCTGTATCAGCATGTCAGAAAAGTTCCTTTGGCTTATACCCTCTTTTGGCTGTGGACCCTGGCTCCCAGCTGTAGAGGCACTTGTTTACTAATGGGCTTTTATTTTCTCAAATGAGACGGCTCTTGATATAATCTCCTTTCCTGCATTGTAGAGTAGCTAATTGACTAGCATGGAAGTCAACCCCCCTAAGGACTTCTGTAAGACCTTTGGCACAGCCCCCAACCACATCCTTCTCTCTAAATTTGAGATATGTGGATTTGATTGGTGGACTGTTTGATGGATGAGGAATTGGTTGGATGGTCACATCCAGAGGGTAATGCTCAACAGCTCCATGTCCAGGTGAAAATCAGTGATGAACGGTATCCCACAGGGGTCTGTCCTGGGACCAGGACTGTTTCATATCTTCATCAATGATATAGACATCTGGATTGAGTGCACCCTCAGCAAGTTTTCAGATGAGCACCAAGCTGAGTGGCTCAGGGTGCTGGTGGATGGGAGGCCGGACATGAGCTAGCAACATGCACCTGCAGCCCAGAAGGCCAGTTGTACCCTGGGCTGCATCAGAAGAAATGTGACCAGCGGGTCAAGGGAACTGATTCTCCCCCTCTGCTGTGCTCTTGTGGGACCTCACCTGGAGTACCAAATCCAGCTCTGGGGCCCCCAACATAAGAAGGACCTGCTGGAGTGACTCCAGAGGAGGCCACAAAGACAGTCAGAAGGCTGGAGCACATCTCCTATGAAGACAGCCTGAGAGAGTCGGGGTTGTTTAGGCCGGAGGAGATAAGACACTGGGGAGACCTTATCACCCCTTCCAGTACCTAAAGGGAGCCTACAAAAAAGCTGGAGAGGGACCTTTTACAAGGGTAATAGCACAAGGGGGAATTGCCTTAAATTGAATGAGGGTCAATTTAGACTAGATATAAGGAAGGTATTTTTTACTGTGAGGGTAGTGATGCACTGGAACACGTTGCCCAGAGAGATGGTACGTGCCCTATCCCTGAAAATATTCAAGGCCAGGCTGGATGGCTCTGAGCAACCTAGTCTAGTAAAAGATGTCCCTGTTTTTTGCAGAAGGTTGGAACTAGATGACCTTCAAAAGTCCCTTCCAACCCAAACTGTTTCTTCCAACTCATTCTGTGTTTCTTATGTCCTTTTTTCGGCTGAGCTTGAGTCTAATTATTTCCAAAGCAGATTTTTTTTTGTGGGGAATTTTCCCTGGAGTTCACCTAGAGTACATTTTTATCTTTTGCACCTTCCAATCCATCTCTACAACACAGAAGCAAGGCTAAGAGGGAATTAGTAAATAACGATATGGCTTTGTGTAAGAGGAGGGGGAATATCAAGTTCCTCTTTTGCAAATAAATGGGAATTCCAGCTTTTTGACAAGGAAAAACTTTTGTTCTTACAACAGCAAGGCTGAGTAGCAAAGGAGAAGTACAAAAGAACATTTATAAAGCTGCAGAGGAAAAGAAGAATCCCTGAATTCTGGATTAAAAATGCAGAAGATACTGGTTTTCTGTTAGTAGTTCCAACTTCGCATCCTAAACAATTGCATAGGAACAACAGTTTTGTTTGTTGGTTTGTTTTAAATATGCAGGGCTATTTGTTTTATTATTTTGAAAAATACCTGACAGAAAATATCTTCAGGAAGTGTTTATGAGTAAAGTTTGCATAAGGGTGGTATTTTCTTTGCTCTAGCATTTTAGACAAGTAGGGTTAATTGAGGTAAATGACTATTTCAATTCATTGAATGGCCACTTGTCTTTTGCATTTTGATTTATAAATATCATAAAGGAAGATATTATCAAACGATAATAGCTGTCAAGCTCTCTTGCCAGCCAGCCCCAAATAGATTCTTAATTTTTTTTTTCAGTGATTTCTCCAGTTTACTCTCTAAGTTGCCAGGCACAATAAGACTCCTGCTGCTTTTCTTCAGATACTTATCTGTAATTAACAGAGCTCATTGTTAAGAATTTCCCCTAATATATTTGTTTTCTGTATTTTTAGTTGCACCTTCTTGTTCTAGCCTGGTTATTTATTCCCTTTCTTGCTGTTTACACTCTTCAGATACTTGAAGTGTTTAGCATATGGCTTTTGGACATTGTGCAGACAATCAAACATCATTCTTTTAATGTCACTTCATAAATCAAACCCTCTAGCTGTTCAATTATTTTTATGCCTTTTTTTTTCCTTCATACCCATATTTTTGTTACCTTTTTCTGGTATCAAAGAATTGTGCAGAGATTCCTGCATATAATCCCCCCAGAGGGAGGCTGAATCATTCACCATTCACTGGTACAGTATCTGTGGCCTCATACACAGCTAGTTATGAACTTCAATTTGGGTTGCTCCCTTGCATCTGATAATTTGGTGCTTTGCAACATGTCTTTAATTCTGGTTAAATGAGAAAAACATTTTGGACTGTTCGAAAGCCTGAATTAATAAAGTTATTGCATTTAGAAATTTTAGAAGAGATGCCGTAAATTAATGGTCACAGATTCACATAATAACCAACTGCAAATAGGGACTAAATGTGATACTGCCATGTCAGCGATGGAGATCTAAATGGAAGAAATATTTTGACATGGCACATAGTAAAAAGATGTAGTATTCACACACACTGAAGGATAATTGGTAGTATTAATGAATCAGAAAAATAAACATGGAAGGATCTAAGACATCACCTCATCCATTTTCCTGCCTAGAGGTAGGATTCAATATAGCTCTGTTGCTCCTGATGAGTTTATCTTTCCTATTACTATGTGTGTCCCCTAAAGAGGCTGTAATTCCTACAGAAAATCTATTCCAGTATTTACAAAGTAATCACACTAGAAGTCTTTTTCTGTTTTCCAACCTGCATAATATTGATGTTTGATTAAAAGTTGCCTTTTTTCTACTGGAAATGACAAAATTGATGATATATGGGGCTGGGACCTGGGTCCTCCTGTTCCTTGCAACAAAAAAAAAGAAGACATGAAAGAAATATCATTACTGTGTGGCTTGTCATTTTTAATCTACTTTTCTAGTCACAAAATACTTGAGCAGCCATAATCAGTGCTCTTGAGAATGACTATCTGGGAGGGACATACTGACAAGAAGTAATATTAATTCAACAAGAACTTTACACCATGCCAGAGACCCAGCTGCTGATAAAGTTGATTGCAGTAGTGCTGTGCTGATTTGCAGCATCTGAAGGTCTGTGATTTATGTAGACTGACTTTGTTGGAAAAAATCAGAGCTGTGGTATAATTTTTGCACCAGCTCTTTACATGTGTACCCAAAGTTTACTCTGAACTAACTAAAAGTCACCTGTAAAATACTACCAACTAAAAACTGTTCTAACAGATTGAAATAGCAGGGCAAGATGCAAAGCCTGCAAATCTACCTTGGAAGTACTGTAAGAAGTTCTTTCTATTTAAGTTATATTTAGAATACTAAATTATCTGAGGGAAGGGGGGGTTAAATACATTGCAAGTGATTTGTAACTTTACTGATACTTCAATTCCACATTCTAGCTAGTGTCAGGAAATTCAGGGAGACATCATGGAAAAAATGCTACCCAAGTCTAGAAAGTGTTTAGTGGTCTTGGAAATTGGCCAAATTAGATAGTCAAAGCAAAATATAGGACAACTTTTGAAAGTCTCAGAAGTATTCCAGTTTCCATGCAAGTATCACCGTTTACAGGAAATGTAGTACAGACATACACATGGGTCAATCTTATCTAAAACCAGGCTCATTTGATGAATAAGTAACACAGTTTTAAAGTAGGTTCTCAATTTCTCAGGCTTGAGGTGTGCTTATTGTGGAAATCAGATGTTCAGATAATTACATGCCATACCGTCTTGCCCTTCACCGCTCATAAATAACCTAGTATTAGTGTCTTCTGTGTGGATGAACCTGGGAATTTTTTTCCTGATTATGTACCCAGAAAACACTTAAGAAAGGCTCCATGCCTCAGAGAAGGGTGCAATAGGAAAGAGAAATTCTTAGGAATTTGCCCCTATCAAGTAGGAATAAGGTCATCAAATATGTCAAGAGTGTGAGCCAGCATCCTCCCTGATGTTGCTTTTAAAAATAAAAACATAGGAAATCCAGTAAAATGGCACCATCACACAACTCCGTAACAGAAGATCACAATACACTGCCACATAACCTTGTAGGACTTGGTTTACACTACCTCACGTTAAGTACCCAGCTGAAATACCTAAATAATGGGAAAAGTTCTTCAGGAAATTATCTACACTCAATGGAAAGCCATGAACAACAGACGAAGGCAATACAGGTCTTCAAGTCTAAACTGTAGTGTTAGTAGTCAAAAATTCTGCTTCCTTCCCCACATGAAACCTGAATATATATTTAAATTAGAAAAAAGTCATGCAATTTACCAACTAAACTAAAAGGCACACCTTAGTAGTCTGCTTTAATCATGGAGACTGATACTCTCCCACAGCCCTTTCCCAGTCAGCCTCACTGCAGGACATTTTGGAGAAAGGGATGTACAACAGACCTAAAAAGCAGTAAAATTATACTCTGGGGAAAAAAGTGAGGAAAGAAAACTTCAGAATCAAGATATTCTTACTTAAAGCGTCCTGTACCTAATATGATCCTTTCTTATTTAAATTGGCATACAGTCATGTTAGTGATGGAATTCCTGATTTTTAAAGATGACGGTTAGAACTGTATAGAAAATTGTTTTACACTACTCAAATTGTTTGAAATCCACAACTAAGGATGCATGTTTCTCTATATTATGAATTGTATATGTACATATAAAGCATATAGTAATCTACCGTATTTTTCAAATACATTTCTGGTTTTGTAAATCCATGGCACTATTGAATTCTCCTATCTCAAGTGTAACATAGGAGATAGGAAAGAAACTAATAGTTAAAGCATCTCCTTCAACTTGGAACTTTCTCAAGGATAATTGTATCTAGCAGTATGTACTTTACTAAAAAATAGTGCTCCACAGTGTCTCTATTTTACTGAAGTTTTCGATTCTAAAAGGGATATCTCTCTTTATCTCCATTTATATTCAATGGAAAAAAATGGGCATCCCCAGGGAGCAAATGCATCTGTGCCTGTCTATATCTAAAACAGAACCACAGAGTGGTGCAGGTAAGAAGCAAACGTTAGAGTTCATTTAAGTCAGTTCCTGGCTCAAAGACAAGCCAGTTGCCCAGGGCTTTTCCAGCCTAGTCTTTGAAAATGCCCATGTCCATGTCTTTGTGGTACTGAGTAGCCTAAAACTGGTTGCACTACTCCAGGTGCAGTCTCACAAGGGCAAATAGAGGCAAACATTTTGACTTGCACAAACAGTATTCATTCTTGCCAGTACAGTTCAGCCGGTCTTCTTTGTTGCAAAGGGACACTGCCAATTTGCGTTCAGCATGTTGTCCATGAGGATGCACCAGTCCTTTTCTGCCAAGCTTTTCCAGATGCTTGAGCCCCAGACCTCATTGCTGCTTGGAGCTATTCCCTCACAGATACAGAACTTTGTACTTGCCTTAGCTCTCATGAGGTTCCTATCAGCAAAATTCCTTCAGCTTGTCCAGGTCCCTCTGAACTGCAGCCTCTGCTCCTCCATATCGTCTGGTATCACCTGTGAAGAGGCTGAGTGTCTTCAGTCATTAGTAAAGACTGAACAGTATCAGGCTTGCTGAGGTCAAGATATACAACACCTTTTGTTCTTCCGCTGTCCATGGAGCTCCTCAGTTTATCACGGAAATCAGTGGGATTGGCTGGGCATGATTTGCCCTTGATAGATCCACTTCACCTTCTTGCTTTTCATGTGACCAGCAATGGCTTCCCAGAGGATTTCCTCCACAATGTGCTCAGGGGTTGAGTTGAGGCTATTTGACTTGAGTCATACTGCCTGCCCCTTCTGAAGATGGGTGTTGATGTTGACCTTTTTTCTGTCATCAGAAACCTCCCCTGAGTGCAATGACCTTTCAAAGATGACAGCTCTTTTTGGGATGATGTCAGACAGCTCCCTCGGCACCCTCAGATGCAGCTGATCTGCTCCCATGGGTTGCATGTGCTCAGTTTGCTGAAGCTGTCCCTGGCCCTGCCTTCCTCTACTGCAGATTCCAAGTCATTCCCATAGACTGGGCTGGTAGCCTTTGGGGGCTGCAATGCCTGGGACATACCCGCCTATTGAAAGACGAGCAGAAAAAAAGAGATGGAGTACCTTTGCCTTTTTCATGCGTGTTGTCACTCAGTCCCTTACTCCACTGAGCAATGTGCCCACATTCACATTAACCTTTTCCCCACTGGACATATTTCTCTTCAGCAAATATAAAGACAGGGCAGGCTGATTTGCTTAGTCTTCATTAATTTTCAAAAGCCTAGAAAACAATGACATCAATCGTATTTCAGCTCCAAATAAATCTTTGTTTCGTGAATGACTGTTGCCACTACCAACCTGCACTGGGCTCTTGGCATGTTTGCAGTGGTTGATAGCTGCCTTCAGCAGCCTGGCAGGCTAGTGCCACCACATTGCACAAGAAGCAAGGGCTTTGATCGAGCATCAAAACCAGGGGTTCCAGGCTTTTATTCTTTGTTGTGTTCTGACTTGAATAATGGTTTTAATTACTTGAAGAGTGATTCATGGCAGTGGAACACAGCTCCATCATCAGTGCAGTCTCAAGCAGTTACTGAGCCTGTGATGATGTGGATCACCAGAAGTCTTCCAGCTCTTTGGAGGTTCCTGATGGTGTGCAGAGGGACATGTGCTTGCCTTACTTGTCATGTACAGCAGTTTTGTAAGTTTAACTTTTGACATGAAGTTGCATTAAGTCAAATAAAGATGTCAAATATGACATTTGTCTTATGAACTAGCACTAAAGGGAGGTGGTACAGAAGGTGCCTCTAACACATTTAGAAGCACTTAAGGGAAGTCATTCTTCTGGTGCTGTTCTGCAATGCTGTTGTTTCTGGGGCAGTTTTACTCACAGGAGTAAAGGTAGATGTTATCTTTATTGGTTCTCCCAATGCTCAGTGCCTCTTGAATGTTTGGTGTGCTTTTGGATGCCTGATTTAGCTCATGTTTTAGACATAAAGTTAATGGCAAAAATCAAAACATGTGACTTAATCTGAACAGAGCAAAAGACAGTTTCTACCTTCAAATTCCTAAAGAGAATGTTCTAAATAATATCTGGGGGAGTACAGTGAGGGGTGTCATGACAACAGTGAGTGGAAAAAGAAGTATTATTTATGAAAATGTAAAAATAAATTGGTGAAAAAGAAGAAAGAGGTTATCTCATTAACCTCTCTGCTAGTGCAGTCCTTCCATAATATCCATTGTAATAACTATTCCAGAGATGCTTGCCTGCCAAAAGAGCGGTGTTTCCATGGAGCACGCAACACGCTGAGGGTCTGCACAGCTTCCAGTGAGGGTGAGCAACGGATTCCAGGTGACTTTAATGCCTTTTCAATCCAGGTCTAAAGCCTACAGTTAGCCCAAGACAGTTAATTAAGACCTTCCTGTGCTTAAAGGCCCAGATCGTCCATAGCAGGCGGTGCCAGATTAGCGAGGCAAAAATTACTTTATAGATATTTAGGCTGCTGTAAAGCTATTATAAATTAATCTTGGCTACTTGTGACCCTGAAGAGTACATCTGGCAGCAAGAGAGGAATGTGGTATTGATACTATACCCTCCAGCTGAAGAAGAGAAGGTGGCTTGCAGCCACTATTCCTGCTTTGAATTACCCAGTATTTCCCCTGAGGAAAGACCATCAGGAGAGCAAGACTGCTGGGTCTCTGGCTCTTTTGCACTGCTGAAGTGGCAAAAAGCAGCTGAGACAGACCTGAGAATTGAAACTGCACAGCTCATTTCATTTAACATGCTAATACGTTTTCTTCCTGTTTCTGAGCTATACGGAAAATGGCAAAACCTTTGATTTGCTTTAATTGAACAATATGTTAAAGTTTAACTAAGCGCTCTTCATACATTAATTGTCCACAGCTTTCTGAAGACATTAAGGACATTGAATAATTACACAGGAGATGTGCATCTCTCATAAAATGGTTAATCTTTAATAAGTTTATTTCTTGCAATCATTCTGTAATTATTTTACACTAAGTATATTTAAATTTAGTAGCATAAATCACAAATTATTACTTAAAACAATATTTTAAAAGTCTAAACTGTTTAAGTTAATCCTACAGAAATATGTCTTCAATAATCAACTGGTATTTTTAAAAAAATGCAATTAGAATCTTATTAAATCTAAATTAAAAGCTTACATGCAAAACAATTTAAAAATAGATATTGAAACCTAAGAATTCACACTCTTTGGTGTTTGCTCCTATTACAATGCACATTTAAGAATTTAATAATTTTTTCCAGGTGGACAAAAACAAGAAGGGCTCAAATTTGTAGCTAGTTTCAGATTTTAAAGTAAACAGGCTATTTAAATGGAAGGACGTTGATGTTGTACCCATATGGGAACATTTAATATTAAACACATCATAAAAATAAGGGAGATGAACATTTTTAAGCAGCTTTGTGCCATTTGAAGGGAGGTTTTACTTTTATTTCAGGCAGTGAACTGAGCTTGGTTTTTCCAACATGCAAATTCTGAGTCAATGATAGACACGGTGAAGCAAAAGCAAGGATGCAGTGGGCAGGCGTTCCTTTTCACAAGGTGAATCAAAGTGAAAAAATCTGTAGAGAGCACAGGCTAGGAGGGAATAAAGTATAACGAATGTGCTCAGTCACCGGAGTGGTGCTAAGCTCGATGCAACTGGTTAAGCCTAAAGCCATGGTTTGCTCTCCTTGCCTCTGTAGAAGGGTCGAAGTCTCAGCTCTTAGTTATTGGGAAGCAAATTTTGGGTCAATACTTCCAAACTGGGCTATTATGAGGCACTTCTCTCACCATGTCACATAATGTGTTTATGTATTGAAATCTGTGCTTGGCATTTCTTGTGTCATATCCACAGGGCAAAAGCAGAATTAGACATAGAAGCAGAGGGATTCCTGCAGAGACAGCAGCAACAGCAGCGTGTGAATTCTTTCTGGTATTGCACAGAGATGTGTAATATATGATCTGTAGTTGGAGACTGTACTTTTGAGCTCAGATATTCAATAGCTGATAGTTTCACATACTGAGAGCTAACAAGATAACATAATAGCTACATGACAGTCATGATTTTACTGACTTTCAGTCACTGCTAAATATTTTTCAGGCTTTATGGAAATTTTTTCCATCTTTACTACATATTTAATGAGCACAGAAGTCTATCAAATGTCCATTGTTCTCAAAGGATTGCCTTTGGGAACTCAAGGGATGCTTGCTTGCTTGCTTGCTTGCTTGCTTTTTTTGTAGAAGGAAGATAATTGACTTATTGGAAGAAAACCAGCCACATTGGAGCAGGGTATACTTACGGTGTTTCCAACAGTTTGTGGTGGGTTTTCTGAAACATAAATTTTATTCTCAGCTGCAGGATTGGGTCACTGACTCCTGATGAAAATAGTGAAGTGACTAGAACATGGTTTTCTTTCTCCAGAAGGTTGTAATAACAAGACTTTATTATCATCTCTATGATTTGTCTGTCTCACTTGATGTCTGAGGAGAGGGATGGTCTTGAGGCAATAAAAGTGAGGCACTACGAACAAATGCAGTGTGTCATTTGATCTTCCACATCCATCATGTAACAGCATATCCTCTGCACCTCTCTATGTCGCCCTATATGTAAAGGCCTGTAAATGTGTGTCAATGATTAGATGTCAATCATCTTGGGGAGTTATATTTTGGTTTAGTTGCAGAAGAAATGCTGAGCTACTAAAGCATATGGGAAGCGGCAAGTAGAAATGCTTAGGAAGAGCAGGGTCAATTTGCAGTCCTGCTAGGAAAGGATGCAGGCTGGCCAAGAGTGGATGTCTGGCAGATATACAGACTATGTTCTGTGAAAGAGACCTCTTGGTAGTTTGAAATACTGCCATACCTACATGAATTCGTATGCAGAACTTCACTGGAAAGACACCCTGAAGATCTGAACCAAAGAGCTCCTCCTTTGCTGGGGGAACACTTGCTTTCCATTCTGGTCCCGCTGAAGAGTTCTGTAGAAACTGCTGATGTGAGATAAGTATTTATCGGCATAGAAAAGACTTGTGTAACATAGTGCCTCGTGCTTTCATTGCCTTTTTGAGCTTTTACAACGGATGGGCTTGATACTCAAATCCTTCTTTTGTCTAGAGGAACACTTCTGCTTTACAGAGGACTTGCTTTCTAAGAAGGGATTTGTAAAAACTGGTTTTCAGTCTTCTTTCTGGCCTCAGAAGGCTGTTACCGTTGCTAATACAGATGTCCCAGGTGAAATATCTGCCTGCCTAGCAGCAGTTGATTAGGTTTAAGGACCTATTTGATCCTCCTTTCTACCTTACTGAGCCTTTGATATACGCTCCAGATAAAGACTTAAACCCCTACTGTTGTGCTCCTGCAGAGGTCAGGAAAGAGTCCTGCCATATAAAGTGTTTGTGAGATGACATGAATGTTCAGTTCTTATTTCTCAGTCTCTGGAAACTCAAAGCCTCGAATATTGGATCAAGTCACCCTTATGGCAGTGCCATTGGGCAACCTTCGAAAAGTCTGCTCAAGGACCTCCAAATTGAGTTTACTTTCCCTGTTTTCCAGATGTTCATAGTCTCAAGAGACTACAAAAGAGTCTAGATAACCACCTTAGTCAGAGATATGGCCTCTGTTTAATGCTGGGTAAGCAAAGTTCCACTGCAAGACCTCCCTGCTCCTCAAAATCTCTGCCTTAGTATATCTCATGGTGTTTAGCTCTGTTTCTTCCCTTTGGCCCCCTGCCCGCTCTCCTGAGTGGTGGTAAATGTCTTAAACTCTATGATGGTGCCTTCCTAGCTGGAAATAACTTTTTTCTGAAAGCCTCCTCTGGCTTTCTCTCTGAAGGATTAGCCACAAAATACACGTGTATAAGGGACTGGAGCCCAAATACTACAGCCAGGTGAATGGTGGATGATTCTTAATCTGGATTATTTTATGCCAGGAGTCCTAGCAGAAGTCTCAAGTATTTATTCTGAAGAAGGCAAGGTCTCTTAAGTTCATTATCTCACATTTTTTTGTAGTATCCATCTGTATAACCTGTGACCCAGACTAATGACCAGAACTGAAAAAGTGGTGAAAGAGAGGAAGGTATATATAGTTCATTATCATTGTGGTACTGAAAGATTTTAATTTTAATTAGATGCATGAGGCAAATGCATTTTACTTACAGGAGATGTAAAAATTCTAAGTGCTGCTTTATAGAAAGAAATGTGTGTTTATATATTTCTCAGGCTCACTCTCAGTTTGGCAAATCTTGATTTCTTTTACAATGATTTTTGTATGATGAATATTATCTAGATTTCTTAAACCTTATGATTAGAGCCCAGGCAAGTCAGAGGAGTAGATTTTCTTGGGCTGCAGGTCAGGTGTTGTAATTTTAACACTGTGTTTATAAGGCTCCTATTTGCCCTTTCTCATTATCTTGCTAGTACAGACCACTGGTGAACACGAGCTGCTTTTTCTCTCTTTGTGACCTTCTGATTTGGAGAGTTTTGTTGTTCATAAACCGTAATATGAGAGGGTTGTGAAAGAATGGGTCAGTCACTTCACTCTCTCTTCATTGTCTTACCCAGCGTGGATGGATCAGTGTGACAAAGGCTATATAATGTCAGAACTTCTGAATTATTCAGAGATATCCAGAGGCTTCCTTTACTGTCTGAATTATTAATCTTGTACATTTATGTCTTCAAAGAACGATGAAATTAAAAGTGGAGTATGAAAGCAGTGACATTATTTTCATATTTTTCCAACTGCAGGTTTGATTCTGCTTCCTGATAGCTCTAAGTGTATATTTGTATCTCATCCTCAGAATTTCCTGTGGTTTGAAATTCTTTTGCTAACACGAAAACAGCTGTGATTTGAAAAACAGAACAGCTTTGAAACTGGTAATACATAAAGCAGTTGAACTTATTAATATGACTCAGAGACAGGATAGAAGTAAAAGGTGCCATTTCCTATGTGTAAATGGAAAACCTATGAAGCTGAGGTCTGGGCATCTCTTGTGATTGCATTGACAGACTGTGAAAATAGCAAAATCCACTTATAGAGACTGACTTGAAAGACCTGAAGACAGATCCAGTGTCATCCCAGCAGCAAATCTATGTGAAGTTATTTTGTACAAGGAATTGCTATTTATGTAATGAAATAGCTAAATGCTCCTTCAGAAATGGTCTCTTTGGGAACTTGTCATTACCTTTAAAAGGACAGACAGCAGAAGGGATATTCCCCTGCTTTTTAGTGGAACAGTCCTAGATATGAGAAACCTGTGTTGAGTGTGCATGACAAGGTTTGGTAACAGGAGGCTGCAAAGGTGGCTTCTGTGAGAAACTGCCAGAACTTTCCCCATGTCTGACACAGCCAATGCCAGCCAGCTCCAGGACGGACCCACAGCTGGTCAAGGCTGAGCCCGCCAGTGATGGTGGCAGTGCCTCTGGGATAACAGACTTAAGAAGGGGAAAAAAACCTGTTCAACAGTCTGGGAGAGAGGAGTGAGCGTACGTGGGAGGAACAGCTCTGCAGACGCCAAGGTCGGTGAAGAAGGAGGGGACAAGGTGCTCCGAGTGCTGGATCAGAGATTCTCCTGCAGCCTGTAGGGAAGGGCATAGTGAGGTAGCTCTTCCACTGCAGCCCATGGAGGTCCATGGGGGAGCAGAGATCCACCTGCAGCCTGTGGAGGATCCCACACCAGAACAGGTGAATGCCCAAAGTAGATTGTGACTCCATGGGAGGTCTGCACTGGAGCAGGGTCCTGGCAGGACCTGTGGACCCGTGGAGAGAGGACCCCATACTGGAGCAGCTTTGCTGGCAGGACTTGTGACCCCATGGGGGACCCACAGTGTAGCAGCCTGTTCCTGAAGGACTTTACCCTGTGGAAGGTACTCACACGGGAACAGTTAATGAAGAACTGTAGCCCATTGGAAGGACTCACGTTGGAGAAGATTGTGGAAGGATATCTCCCATGGGAAGGACCTCACACTGGAGCAGTGGAAGAGTGTGAGGAGTCTTCCCTCTGAGTAGGAGGAAACAGCAGATGTAACGTGTGATGAGCTGACCACAACCCTCAGTCCTTGCCCCCCTGCACCACTATGGGGGAGGAGGCAGAAAAAACTGGGTGTGAAATTGAGCCCAGGAAGAAGGGAGAGGTGGGGAGAAGGTGTTTTAAATGTAGTTTTATTTCTTATTCCCCTACTCTGATTTGATTGGTAATAAATGAAACTAATTTCCCCTAGTTGAGTCTGTTTTGCCCATTATGGTAACTGGTGAGTGATCTCTCCTTGCCCTTGTCTCAACCCATGAACCTTTCATTATATTTTCTCTATCCTGTCCAGCTGAGGAGGGGAAATGGTAGGGTGGCTTTGGTAGGCACCTGACATCCAGCCAGGCTCACCCACTAGAAAATTGTATTACCTTGAATGTGGAAAGAATAGGCATGTGGCAGGACCCCACAAAGACCTGAAATTTTCTCTGGCCACTGGTAAGTATCCCACCCCTTGGAAGCCCCTGTTCTTTGTCACAGACAGAGAAGAGATGGGACTGGAGACAGCTGGGGCCAAGAGAGCCATTGCAATTTAGAGCTCCTCCAGGAAGAGCTACCTCTTCTGCACTGGGATCATGGTGCACAGGCACTTAATGCTGATCTCTCTGTGGTTTGTTTTAGTGAGAAATGGGTATTCCCCAGCGTCTGTCATCTGCTTGGCACCCACAAAGACATGCCTGGACTAAGCTGATGATGAAGAAGCATAAGCTCCTCTCGTTCTCCACTATCTTTCAGCTCCTCCACAAGCCCTCAGAGAGAGGAAGGGCGAAGGAGAAATCTAAGGTACTTAATGCTTTCTTTTCCCAAGACTTTAACAGTAAAACCAGTCATTCTCCAGGTACCCAGCCCCTTGAACTGGAAGACAGAGATGGGGAGCAGAATGCAGCTGCCATATCCAAGTGGAAATGATCAGCCACCTGCTATACCACTTAGACACGCACAAGTCTGTGGGGCTGGATGGGATCCACCCAGGCGTACTGAGAAAGCTGATGGAAGAGCTCACCTGTCCACTTTCCATCATTTACCAGAAGCACTGGCTAACTGGGGAGGCCCAGTTGACTGGAACTTAGCAAATGTGTCACCCATTTACAAGAAAGATTGGAAGGAGAATATAGGGAACTACAGGACAGTCAGCCTGACCTCAGTGCTGGGGAAGACCATGGGGGCGATTATCTTGAGTGCTATCCCATGGCATGTGCAGGACAACCAGAGGATCAGGCATAGCTAGCAGGGATTTGTGAAAGGCAGGTCCTGCTTGACTGACCGGATCTCCATTTTTGACAAGGTGACTCATCCAGTTGATGAGGGAAAGACTGTGAATGTTGTATATCTGGACTTCAGTAAAGCCTTTTGCACCATTTTCCACAGCATTCTTCTGGAGAAACTGGCTGCTCATGGCTTGATGGGTATACTGTTCAATGGATAAAATGGCTGGATGGCCAGGCCCAGACAGTGGTGGTGAATAATATAATATGGAGATAAATCCAGGTGGTGTATGATCACAGGTGGTGTTCCCCAGGTCTCAGTACTGGGGTGAGTCCTCTTTATTATCTTTATCAACAGTTTGGGCAAGAGGATTGAGTGCACCCTCAGTCAGTTTGCAGGCAACACCAAGCTGGGTAGGAGTGCTGATCTACTGGAGGGCAGGAAGGCTCTGCAGAGGGATCCGGACAGGCTGGAGGGATGGGCCAAAGCCAAGTGCATGAGGTTTGAAGTGTACAAGGCAAAGTGCTGGGTCCAGGGAGTGCTGGTTGACAGCTGCTGAACATGACCCAGCAGTGTGTCCAGGTGGCCAAGAAGGCCAACGGCACCTGGCCTGTATCAGAAATAGTGTGGCCAGCAGGACCAGGGCAGTGATTGTCCCTCTGTACTCAGCAATGGTGAGGCCACACCTCAAGTGCTGTGTCCAGTTCTGGGCCCCCTCACTACAATAAGGCCATTGAGGTGCTGGAGCGTGTCCAGAGAAGGGCAAAGAAGCTGGGAAAGTATCTGGACCACAAGTCCTGTGAGTAGTGGCTGAGGGAGCTGGGGTTGCTTAGCCTGGAAGAAAGGAGATTCAGGGGGAGCCGTATGGTTCACTATAACTACCTGAAAGGAGGTTGTAGCCATGCAGATGTCAGTCTCTTCTTCCAGATAACAAATGACAGGACAAATGGAAATCTCCTCAAGCTGCACCACGGTAGGTTTAGGTTGGAAATTAGGAAAAATGTCCTTGCTGAAAGGGTTGTCAAATATTGGAACAGACTGCCAAGGGAAGTGGTTGAATCACCATCCCTGGAGATATTTAAAAGATGTCTAGGTACGACTATTTGGACCATGGTTTAGTGGTGGGTTTGATAATCTTCAAGGTCTTTTTCAAGATAAACGATTCTATGAGTCTATGATGTTATGATTTATGTCCACAATGAAGCATTTAACTATTGTGAAAGGAAACAGTGAATTGAAATGTAAACTTACAGATGAATCCATTTGTTTCAAAACGTATATTCAAAGAAAAAGTGTTTTGTAAGGGCGCTCCAAAGCTTAAAACATATCCAAGACATAAACATTTTCTAAATTATAAGGAAATCAGATTTTCTGAAAAAAAACCTTTGCTCATCTTTTATGTGGGATCCTATAGAGCAGCAAATATGAAGACTCTCATTGTATTCTCACCTCTGTTGGTGTCAGCCAAGTTCAAATCCGTTGAACTTAAGGATTTAAACTGATATAAAACTTGTTTGAAGACAGAAACAGGCTTAAAGCTTAGTACTATGACAGTCTGACTGAGAACCATAATACAGTGAAACTGAAAGCAAATCCATGTTTTCAATAGCAAGGCACAAAGATTGCAAAGGCAAACAGTTACACATAGGCAATACTAATTACGTTGTTAAATTTACAGAGAAAACACAACTAACTCTCTTTCAGGGGAGTTAGGTTACATGGTCTCCGTTAATTGGAATACACACAGTTAAAACTAATGAACAAGCAAAGAAACAAACAAATAATTTATCAGTGCTATGACTATTTTGTGTGTCATGGCAGTCCCCCCCATACTGTTTATTCCTTCATTGTTGCTGGCTTTTTACCTTCTGCATTATGTTCACAGCTTAATGAAAATTGCCTGCCCAGGTTTAGTTCCCTAATGAAAAGCATAAGTACAAGCAATACAAGTTTAGGACAATATATGTAGTGGTACAAAACATTAAAAATCACATCTTCTGCCCTCAGTGTCCACTTTTGTGCCTGCACATATATGACTTTTTTTTTGTTACAGTGGCATCTCTTTTTCTGTGTTTTTGGTGTGCTCTACAAAATTTGTAGCACAATATTTGGTCGATATCAGAGGATACAAAACTTTGATCATATAATTCTTTTGTGTTTGGAGGCTTCTCATTTTAAGATTGAATTCACCTCTCCTGCCTCCCTTTTCTTGATCTCTCTTTCTGCCCACCTTTGTTTCTTACCTTCTCCTTCACCCTTTTTTAATGTGATGCTTTGTGGGTGTTTTATTTATGCAAAATTTAACCTTAGAATCTCTGGTTTTTTCCCCGACGTAGTTCGGTATGGTGGGCATAAAACTGGAAGATTTACATCTGTAGTTGTAGGTATGTGTCTGAACTGAATAAAATTTTTCTTAGTTTTCTTATTGAAAAAATGAGTTGGGTTTTCTTTAAACTGCCTCATGCTTCTTATGGTAAAGTTTTGCTGTTGGGGCATGGGGAAAGCTGGTGTTTTTGAACCACTGACTGTAACAAGAGGGCAGATATCTGTATGTTCCTGTGTTGCCCCCAGAAAGGAAATCTTTCTAGGTAGGGTTTCTCTCAGGGTAGCTTGCTGCAGCCTGGGGAAAGGTGGCAACTGAGGAGAGTCAATCATGAGGAGGTCAGCGCTGTCTTTATCAGGTTGCCTCTGTGTTGTGATGTGAATATTGCCATAGTCTGCCTTTAGAAGGTCTTTAAACCTCACGTCCTGATGAGGCAAAGGACTTCTGGTAGTAATTCTGTTTTTCATCAGGGATCGTGGAGGTACTTTGCTTGTACTTGTCATTGCTTGGACGCTTGAAAAGGGAGATTGCTTATTTGCTGGTGTGGATGGGGATTTCTCATGAAGACATGGTTTTCTGGCCTCTGTCAAGTCTTCAAAATCATTCTGATTGTTCTGAGAGTCCAAAAGTGGCTGATAAATGGGTTCACATGGCATACTTTTGCTTGATGACTTAGGAGGCCCACAGTGGACCAACTTTCTGCCTGCAAATTTAGAAACTAAATAGAATATAAAACAGATCAGATCAGCTTCTGCTGATGGTATTTTCAAGAAAACAACATGTTATTATCAAATCAGCTTCATACCACAATAAAATCAGTGTTTGTAAAGGCATAAATAGAAGTAAATCTTGACACAGAATGAAATGTTGCACTGATGATTTCAGGCAGACAGTGATCTGCAGGTAGGCAATTGTCAGGTTTTTGATTGGGTGAAGAGTCTTAAATGAGCCTCTCAGCATAAAGTTGTCTGGCTTAATTTTAGTGAGTACTATAGAATCAAAGAATCATAGAATCGTTTGGATTGGAGGGAACTTTAAAGATCTTCTCATTCCAATCCCCATTCGCCATTCTCTAGATCAAGTTGCTCAGAGCTCCATCCTATTTGGCCTTGAATACCTGTGGGGTTGGGGCATCCACTGCTTCTCTGGGCAACCTATGCATTTATGCTTCTGGGGATATTTATCACATCATTTTAAACATGGCACATATGTAAATAGCTGTGGGGGTGCAATAACTGGAGCAGTAATAAATTCAGATATGGAGTTTGATTTTCCAGTAGTGTGCATCTTCTATATTTTTGAGACTGTGGGAAGTGACGGCATGAATATGAGTACAACCCCTCATTGAGTATAGTGAAGTTGTGACACTTGCAACATGCTCACATTCATCCTGGGAATGTAGATAAATGCCCTTTTTTACTCATAAATGTCTGTTCTTGGAAGTGCCTTAGAGGTACTACTACTGTCCCAAGGTTACTCACAGAGGAAATAACCCATACATGGACATGGAATGGTTATTTGTGGTCAGTATCTGGAGAGTATACACTGGATGAGGTGTTCATCTGCTAATTATTTCACTTGATCAAAATTAAATCTATCACCAGATTTGGGCCCGGGAAACAATTGCTCAAAATACATGTAATTGCAAAAAATTTGCAAAGATATTTCTATAGCATTTTCAGGAATTGTGTTCCTTTTTTTCCCCTCAGACAGGTACCCTTTCACCCTTTTGAACTAACGTGCTGAGACTTATTTCAGATTAGTACCTTTTGAGAGGCTTTCTTCATTTTCCAATGCAATTGTGATCTCATCTTCTTGAATAGCATTTGGCATTGCCGGGGTTAGTACAGTAGAAAATGCCCTATTGCCATAATTTCTGAGGTTTTCCAGAGAGCCCGTTTCAGTCTTCTGGGAAATCTTAGTTTCTGACTCCTTATTCAATTCTTTATCAGGATTAACACTGTGTTTTTCTGCTTCATATTCCCTCTGTAAAATAACCAGACATCTTTTGATTTGTGGGGAACAAAAAGAGCACCTTAAACTTTAAAAGAAATCACACTATAAGGTATAATGGGAAATCTTGTTTTCACACAAGCCTTAGTTACACAGATCAGCATTTCGTCTGAACAGACCCTACACCAGAGGTTCTTCCTGAAACCCAGCTGTACATGGGCTGGCAGACCCTTCCCTTTACCACATAGGCTGTAGAGAGAAAGTTTTCATGAAAATCCACTGGACACTAGGATGGCGTCTTTGGAGAGCCCATAGCACTTCCTTCAAGGCTTATGGCTCACAGAGTCTCCTAAGATGCATAAGGAAGGTCAAGGTACTGCAGAGCTCATGCTGCAAAGCAGAAATATTACAGAATGTTGTGAGCCACTCCCTAATCCAGAAGGAAGATTGCCATAGGACTGTTGCTGTTTGCTGTGAGGGCAAGTAGTCAGTACAGGACTAGAACAGATCTGGGGAGGTTTTGCAGTGGAATTGCAGCAGGAAGACCTCCATGGAGCTGTGGTAACAAGACCATTCATCCCAACAAGAACATGGGCTTCAGGACTCACTCCTTGCTGCGGTGCCGCTTCCCTCACTCCTTCCATGCACAAGGGATATGTTCTCATATGTAGGCCATTTGTCCATCCTATGATCCAAGTTTTCAGAGTCCTCACTGTGTCAGCCTCCTGCACACTGAGTTTCAGTTATCAAAACCTTGTGAAAATGCAAGGGCTGTGAAGTAAAACGCTAGATTTAAAACGTATTTGTCACAAGGGGAGCACTTTGCAAAGCAAAGAATAGAAGAAATAAATCCCTTCCTACAGAACTAAGTCCTGTGACGAGCTGACTCCTCTGTGTGCTGCTTCTGTCATAGAACACCTCCTTTCAGGTCTGGCCTACCTGAAAAAGAAATTTCTGAAATGGAGTTTCTGAAACCAAGACAACTACCCACATGGATATTACAGTGCAATACCAAGCTTTTTTTTGCTGCTCTCCATATCATCTCTGACAGGCCCACTTTGTTGTTACATGGCTACCACTTCAAGGATTATCTGTAGAGGGTTTTGATCTTTTTACTGCCATCCCAACATAATACAAACTTCTTGCTTCCATAAGCAGAGAGGTAATTCATTTTACTACGGTACTATTTATCTTTTTCATGGTTTTCTTCTAATCTTTGCATTGCAAAGTACTCCCCTTGTGAAAAATATGTTTTTAATCTAACGTGCTCTTTTAAAAAGTGGGTGTAATTTGCAGAGAAAAGGCACTTTTGATAGCTTGAATGTATTTTGTGAGTTAGCACAAATGTTTGGAAAAATTTGAAGGGCCCCAAACCTCAAATTTGTGGGATCACCTCATCCTTCCTACATACTTGTAGTACCCAATCACAATTAGGGAAATTGTTTTAAAAGTATTTATAGAAAGAAACAAAATATGTTTAAGTTGACAACATATTGCTAAAACCACACTAGATCAATTGGGAATTTGAGATGTCATAAGTATTTTAGGCCATGCAATCAAATAGTCTCCCAGGATTTTACACACTGCTAGTTAAGAAAACAAATTTTCATCTTACATTTTGCAAGCTGTCACCTTATATACAGTATATCGGAAAACTTGCCATGACTGGTTTTACTGCCAGACCTCTTAAGAGCTAATTGGTTAAGCACCTGGGCAGGAAGCTTTTTGGCAGAAATGCTATTTTCTGCAAGGACCAGCTATAAAGTTCTGGATGGCAAACTGTAATCATTAAGGCTCCCTCTTCTGCAGCAGAACACATAAAATGTAAATACATTGCTTGGAGAAACTATGATGCATAAAAGGACAGGCTGTGTTTTAAGTTTATCCAATGACTTATGGCTCAAATTTGAACATGGAAAGGATCTTATGCTTTTTTAAGGGTAAAGCTTTCAACAGACTTTTCTAATTGCAGCCAGAAAAATGAGAATCACATCTGTTTGCATCCAACAAAACTATTATTTGCATGTACAAATGTTAACTACTGTATACAAGGAGATGGTGCAAATACAGTGACTCACACTGGTTTTTCAAATGGAGGGGGTTTGCACATGAAAAGTAATTTCCACAGACTTTTTTTTTTTCAGTTTTAGATTAGAATTTCTGCTGAAAAATTTTTCCCAGGAAATTGTATGTTTTTTGGTATTGTGTGAAAAATCATAGCATACTCTGCTGCCTGGAATGTGTTGAATGCACTGTTTTGTGAATATGCATTTGAATTCCAAATAATGTCTTGGGCCGATTGTGTTGGTAGAATACTTTATTGCTTGTTAATCATAGGCATTATTATGAATGCAATTACTTTTCTCTTTGTGTTGATATTTGATATGTTTCGTTCTTTTTGGTCCGAATATTCAGAAGATCCAGATGCCAACTTTCTCTACAAGTCACTGAGAGGAAAGGAGGTTTCTAATTTGCTCAAAAATACTGGAGTATTTTTTTTGCCATGAATTTGCTTCTATATAGATACTAGCTCCCTGTAAATATCTCTTTTCATAGGCAGACAGAAATATGCAATAATCTTTATGGTCCTAGAAAGAAATAATGTAAATAAATGGCAACTAGTTTTCAGGTTGCTTCATTTTACCTGTGACTGTTACTTGTTATTTATCTGTTTCCATAATTTAGATTTGAATTTCCACCCATTTATATGCAAATTCTAATTTTTGTGCTTTAATTTTATACACACAAACTGTCTTGTTGAGCTCAGTGAAACTATCCATATCCTTAAAGTTAAAGCAGATGCACACATTTGCAAGATCTGGAGAGCTGAAAGGAAATTTTGTGATTTAAAGATGGATCACACACTGCTAGTAATAAATAGCAAATAGTTGGCTTTATACAGGATAGAGAGAACATCTATCTATGCATTTTGAAATATCTTTGGCATAATTTATAACACAAATATCAAATACCCATGTTGTTGTAATTAAGCTCTAGTAACTTCAGGACCTCAACAAGAAGATGAATAAAAAGTGGGAAATTTCCCCCTTGCATTCAGTTAACCATCTTTACTCTTCTTCCTCAGTTTCAGCTTTCTGTGGCTGGGTGGTCGAAGAAGTGCATTACAGCCTGCCAAAGAGGTGGTTGAACTTGGCCTCTTTTAGACCAAAGCAGAGAATCCTCCCCACAAGATAATTCCCTGCCAGCTGCCTCCTTCGAGTGCCGTGCCAGAGCAGCATGGGCCAGTCTCCAGGGAAGCTGGGGGCTGCTCTTGGCTCTGCCTCTGCCCAAAAACGTCATGCCACCCGTGCAGGGCTCCGCCTTGGGATCCAAGAGATGCATTCTTTTCTTTTCCCTATATACTTCGCATATGCTTAGGGCTAAGTTTTGCCATTGTGCAAGCATGTGCATAAAGTAGCTTTAGCTGAAGAACAGGCCAGAGGATACTGGAAAAATAAGAGCATTGATTGAGTAAGAATGCCCAGCTTGATTTCTTAGCCAGCCTTCCTCTCTTTCTTCCCTGTTTTCGCCCAAATTCTTGCTGGGAAATACGAATATTATGGAATGTTGGAGAAACTGGTATAAGATGGTAGCACTGACAGTCATGATTTGAAAGAGCTCCAGGGGAGGAGTGATTGCAAAGGTTAATTGTGCAAAAGGCTTGAATAAGAAACAATCAAGAGATCATTACTAACTGCAAAAAGTTGCAGAGCCTAACTACTAGTAAGGGAGAAATATTAATTTTTATAATAGAGAAGAATGCAAGAGGGAATAGAGGGACAAAAATAAGAAACAAGTTACGTAGAGTGATTATCTAGGGAAAAACCAGTGAGATTACAGTCTGATTACAGAATGATCTCCGAACTGTGCTAGTAGCGGTCTTTGTGTTCATGAGTTTAAAGGCAGCATTTACAAACTTTGTACTGATGAAAAAAAGGAAACAAACTTTTAATGACATGAAAAGATGGTATGAATTGGTCTGTTCTAATTTCCTAATTTGTATGTCTTAGTAGCAGATATTGGAAGGTATTTTTTGTGGCAGAATCCACTCTGCCAAATTTAGACATTTAGCTTGTGCCTGTATTTCAAGTTCTCAGCAAAGATGTCCTATTCAAGTGAGTCATTTCCCTGAGAAACCATCAAAGGGAGATTCTGTGTGCAAATTTAAGAACTCCCCACATTGATCATGTGAAAATTTGCAGATCAGCATTGTTTCGTGGTGCAGAAGAAAGCACTACACACCTGGGAGTTATGTGGAAGGGGACATGAGGAAGGTATAGAAATGGGGAGTTGTGATATGACACAACTGAACAGACCCCAGGGTGCATATCCAGTTTACATGCTTAGATGTGTCCCTGCTGGGTCTAGTCCAGCAAGGGAAGGACAAAGTCCTGCTCCTGGGGAAGAGCAACCCCAGGCACCCGCATATACTGGGGCCATCGGGCTGGAATGCAGCTGGAGGTCCTGGTCAACACCAAGTTGGCCATGAGTAAGCCTGGCTGCAGAGAAGGCTGATGGTATCCCGGGCTGCAACAGGAGCAGTGTTGCCAGCAGGTTGAAGGAGAGGATGCTACTCTTCTGCTCAGCATCGGTGAGGCCACGCCTGGAGTGCTGAGTCCAGATCTGGGCCCCCCAGTACAAGAGAGACATGGACGTAGTGTAGAGACTTCTGCACCACAGAGACGGTTAAGAGACCGGAGCACACACAAGAGTTTCCCTCTGAACATCAAGAAACACTTTTTCACTGTGAGGGTGACCGAGCACCGTCTCAAGGTACCCAGGGATGCTGGTGTTCATCCTTGGAGACTATCAAAAGCTGTCTGGACATGGTTCTGGGCAAGCATCTGTAGGTGGCCCTGCTTGGACAGGGGGGTTAGATCAGATGTCTTCCAGAGAACCCTGCCAGCCTCAGACAGTCTGTGATGCTGTGATTTTGTCAAAGTCATCACTGTTTTGAGCTGGAAACTGGTCAGATTATTTTGGGTCAGTACTGGTTTGGGTTTAAACCTTCAACTGAAAAAATGTCAACACAGAGAAAGAAAATGTCACTCACTCCTTCATTAAACTCCCTCTCTTTTCTTCCTTGCTCTACCAAAAGTTTCAGTCTGCCTGGAAAATGTATTTACTAGGACTTCAAAACAATAATTTTTAGTGTTAGAGACTTAAAATCAGAGCTATTTTAAGGGTCTGTGCTTGAATTCAGCTTGACTCTCTGCCCTAAGAGGGCATTTTGGATGTCAGGAGTGGCAGGAAGTATCACAGACCCTTAATCAGCTTGCAACTTTATGTACATGATCACTTCCCTCTTCCACCCGGGTAGGATGCTGAAAGAGGTCATACAGGACGTGAAACACTACGACTTGCCTGGAAGGCTAGATCTCTGCTGGCTGTAAATCAGCTTGATATCCAGAGGTATTAGAAAGCTGGTCAATAGCCTTCACAATATGGGTCTTTTTGAGTGACTTATGATTTAGCAGATCCTACTTAAAATCGTAATATGAAAAAATTCACATATGTGAAGAAAAGCCTCCTCTCCCTAAGCATGCACACACACACTCCTCAACTCATATTTTTGAGTTATGGCTCTGTCTGCAGACACTGCACAGACTGTTGCGACCTTGGGGCTGTGTGCTGGCATGGAGATCTGGATCTGCTCAAGCTCATCTGAATAATTTCTAGAGGAGTCAACTGGACCTTCTCAAAATACAGCTTCTCCAGGGCGAAGGCTTTGAATGGGAGGCTAATCGCTAATGTGTGTGTTTTTGTAGCTGAAACTTTTCCCATTGCACTTGTGTGTTAGAAGCTGGAATTTGGCTTCCTGTCTGCCTAGTTTCTGCCTGAAGCAAAATTTTTATGGCTGAGCTGTGAACCCCTTAGTGGAGGTGGTTGTAAAAGAAAAGCTTACAGCCTTTTTGACTAATTGTGGCCTTACCAATGATTACCATAATTTTTTGAATTTATTTTTAAAATATTTGTCCCCTCTGATCTCACTCCATGTCCCTGAGAGAGCTGGAGCTGGAGTGTGAGCATAAGATTCAGGGGTAAAAATATATAAAAAAAAAAGATGCTGGGAAAAGATTTTACAACTTTCACAGCTTCCCACTCACCTCACCAGACTTTGGATTAAACCCTCACAGACCAGTCAGAAAGGAAAGGGATGGAGAGGTCACTGAGATGCTAATGCTCCTTTTCCCAATGGAAAAGTAATCTTATATGTAAAACAAAATAATTCTCAATCCCATTACAACCAGCAGCTCATTTTAAAAATGCATTAGTCGTAAAAAAGGTATATTTATCTCTGGGAATAAAAAAATCTCATAAATTAATCACCTTTGAGAACGCAACAATGTCGGTTTCTTGACACTGAACTTGGATCTGCAATTTCATGACTATTTTTTGATGAACTTTTCCCCATTCCTTGGACAACCACCTTTTTCATGTGTGCTACATAGTTGCTGCATTGTTCCTCATAAGAATCCGGAGAGCACTTTATGCCTCTCATGATCATAATATCTTACCTGAACTCTTTTGTGGTCTTTCTGGTACCTGAGCAGTTTCTTCAGCAATAAGCAATAAGAAGCCATGGCAGGAGAGGGTCTGTTATTTATTAAACTGTTGATAACTTCTGAAAGACTGAAGGCCATAATTTCTGTCATGTAGTTTAAAACAACAGGATTCAATTCACTAGGGCAAAATCTGAAGTATTAGGAAAAAGTATTTTAATACAAATGATGCTACCAGGTACAATGTCAGAATTTACAGTAAGCAGACGTTACACTTCTCGTGATGCAGCTGGAGTTGGCTACGTTGATTTTACAGGCAAATTATGATACACAGTTGTGCAATAATCTTCTTGTCTGGCTATGCTAACTTCACTGCTGGGTTGAGGCTCTGTTACTGCATCATTAAACATCCTATTGTTGATATAATTGATTACTCTGAAAGGACACCCACCAGGATCAAGCTTGAAAAATTAAAATATGGAAAGCAGCATTTTCTCATTTTAATCAAGTGTGTGTATTTCGGTTCTCAGTACAGTAGCCTCAAATGGATTAACAGGGAGATAGTGTGCGTGCATGTACACAAGAAGACAGAAAAGTAGAAAAGGCAGGAAAACCTTGAAGGACAAAAAAGAACTAAAGAAAGTACAGTAGGAATCTAATTTTATATAAGTCAGATTGTGAAATAAAACATGTTTTGTTGTAATGATAATTGTTTTTCTCACAGGCTTCTGTGAATAGTAAACTCTAGCAAAGGCATTATAGAAATACATCAGCCTTGGATTATGAGACTCCTAAGAGTATTTTTTCAAACCTCAGTATGAATGAACACAGACATGTGAGGGAAGGAAGCAGGGCAAAGATAAAAACAGTGGGCAATTCTCACAGAAATCAAACATAGATTTCTAACAGCTCTGGCTGTGACTGGCAGTGGATCACCATGGTAGGAAAACCTGCTAAGAGTCCTCTAGACACCAATGCAGATGGTGCAGATTACACAGGCCAAATTATTCTCTTTTTCAATTAGTGTGAAATACTGACTTTTACAGAAAAATTTGGGAATAAAATATTACTGGCTACTTTCATCAGTGAATATGATGTAAAAGGTCCATCACTGAATTTAGGCATTTAAAGACATGCAAAGTACGCTTTGCAGCCTCCCACTATGAAAGATGAATAACATCTTGAGAGTTGGCAACGTTTATGTGAAGTGTCATGTTGCACGTATCTATTTCAAACTTTTATAATAATCTTAAACCATAAAGTGCCTTGCTAAGAATAAATGGAGCGTAGTTAAAACCAGTTATAAAGATGGGTGAGAATAAAAATTATTAGAATAACAAGAATTTCAGTGTAATGTAAAAATATTTCCTCAGGTGGGCATGTGAGACCTAGTTTTGTAGGAAAGGATTAGAAGCACAGTGAAATTAGTAGCAGCTGTGAGGCATGTTAAGAACAAAATTATTGATACAATGGATATAATCAGTTCTATAAGGATGTTTCCTCTTAAACAAAATTTTTCCGCAGTTAGAAGTGGTGATGTGGTGTTTTCTGAAGTAAAACTGTTACTTTGGAAGAGCCCATAGTAGATAATAAAAATCTTCTAAACCAATCAACCAAAAATCCTAAAAACACTTCCCTCCCAAATCCCCAATCCTGAAATCCCAAGGTAGAAGACAGATGTCAAAAGTGTTACCTGTTCTCATAGGCAGCAGCATTCAGTCTTTTCCTGGTGAAACCTTCGTTCAACCATTTGTCTTTTATTGCTTCTTTGACTGCAGGCCTCTTAGCAGGGTCGGGCTCAAGTAGAGATTGCATGAAGTGTACAGCTCCTGTGCAGTATTCCAATAAAATGGCTTGTTTGCTAGTAATATTTCACTATCTGACTACTGCATATTTTTGCTGTTTCAGAAATGTGGCACCTGCCCTCCTTCAAGACATTGTAAAAGCCTCAGCTAAAATTCAGTCTCTAGGGCCTTTCTCTGAGTCTGCTGTGGTCCTGTGGGGTGACCCCTTTCCCCCAAGGGCAGGGTGGGCAGCAGTGGCCAAATCATGCTGGGATGCCCGCTAGGGACCTTTGGATGCTGCTGTGGATACAGTACTGGAACTCAGTCCCTAATTTGCTTGATTTACCCCAGTGAGTGCAGCCTATGGCATCAGCAGTAATCTCAGCACTGTGCTCACTCAGCATTTGATCAGGGCTCTGAGACGGGGCACTTCTGTGCCAGCTGACTACACAGGAGTTATATTCCTCACCCAAAGGAGCCAATTGCATCAATAAAATTCTCTGTAATGAGGTCTGGAGATGGACTCTTGTGCTCACATGATGCATTGTGCTTTGGCTCCCTGGAGTTAGGACTACGGAAGCTCAAACATTCCCTTATGTCAATCACTCAGCTCCGACACTGCACAAAGTCCCTCTATTTTTTTTTTTCCCTTGGGAAAAATTTACTGAATTCTTCCATATTCCTTGGGGAAGTTTTGAAGTGAACAAAATGGCGAGTGAGCATTAAACTGGGAACATACTGCTCCTTTCACTTGTAATCTCCTTCAGAAGAATTTAGATCTAAAGTATGCAAAGCTAGTTTATTACTGCTCTCTCACTGAATTCCCAGTGGGCAAGAGAACAATGGAGTTATCCACAATCTTCCACTAACTGTGTGGGCTTTGTAGAAAAGCAGAGATAATGCATTTATTAGTAGAAGCTATAACAATAACTTAAATAAGAAAAATTAGAAATGTAATAATTGCAGCTATGGAAGGATTCTATGAAAATGAAATTGCTATCTGGCAACTGATCTCCAAAGAAACAGAAATGGGAGACTAATGTACAAACGTTCTTGACAGCTATGGTAGATATCCTTATTCCATTTACTAGGGGAGAGAAAGAAATTGAATCATCACATTATCTTAATACTCCAGACTAGATCCAGCTAGCTTAGTCTGGAACTGTCTGCTGCTTCCCAGTGTTTGGCTGCAGGCAGCCACTAAAGCTAATCCTGGTTCCTAGGATCATTCTTGCCTAACATCATAGCCACGCTGCTCAAAACCATCTGAACTCTTGCTGGTAGATAGCTGGGCAAAACGTGTTTCACTCTGCTCTGCTTTCTGACTTGGTGAAGATGTGCCATAACAGCTGTGAGAAGGGGCCTAAGCTTGTGGCAGTCAACAGAGAAGATGCTGCTCCAGGTGGAGATAAAATAGGGATTAATGCCAGAGGTGTATAAGAATCACTGTAAAGCAGCAGAATTTTGAACTTTGAGGAAGTAAACCTTGTACTGCTGACTGAGAGCATATATACACCAATGTGAATTCTGGGGTTTAGAGCCATGGATTGTCATTCAGGCTAGAATTTCTGAGAACTTTCTTTCCCACTTGTCCTAAAAGACTTCACTGACAGTACCTCTTTAAAGATTGTCAGTAAAATTAACTGAAAAATGTTACATTTCAATTCTTTCTCATGAAAAATATGAACAGACTCCTCACAAAAATAGCCCTCCTTGTCTTTAATAATCTCAGTGTTTTAGGCCCTGTCAATAGCCAAAAGATAAGGTCTCCAGGACAAAATATCTACGGTTTAGATAACTTATTTGTGGGAAAAACAGGAAAGAATGCCTGGCTGTGACAGACAGCATGGGACATACTAAACACGGCAGTGTTCTCATTTATTGCAGAGCTGCTCCACTTATGCAGAGCTGCTCCACTATGTCCATTTTATTCTCCCTGTAAATGAGAACCAAGAAGAATGGTCTTTTGAAGAGACAACAATGTTATTTTTCTTGTAGCCTGAGATAAAGAGATATTGCCATAGCCTCAAAAAAGTTATTTCTAAATGAAAACAAAGCAACTGGAAAAGGTATATCTTAATTTCCAGAAGATTGAGTTATTGTTAAATTCACATTATTACATGGGTTAAAACTTTTTTGCATCAATACTCTTTATAAAGACTGAATTGCTTTACCAGGGGAAATATCTGATGGAATAGGGCTGATTTCTCCAATTAACATCTTTTGATGTAGTTGCTTGATATTAAAAGGTTCCACTGTGAAGGGTAATGTGCCAGTTAGCATAGCAAACATGCTCACACCTCTGTCAAAAGAAAAGACAAACGTCAGAGCTCCGTATAATGCTAACAAGTACTTATTTAAAAATCTCACAAAGCTATAAGTCAATTTTCAGAGCTGCCTTCACCATCACGAATGAGGTTACAAATTATTCTAAGCAGAAATTTGTACTGAATACACATCTTACGCCTTTTTTTTCTTTGTGTAAATGCCATTTTATCTAGAAAAGAATGTTGTGGGAAGTGTGTATAAAATAGAGTGTACAGTGAGTGACTGGAAAGCCTGCAGTGTTGAAAGTGGAGACCTGCTGTTTATTTTAAAAATAAGCTAATTGGAGTGACAGTGTAATGTACCCAACCCATCAGAATAAAGCATTTTGCTTTGGAGGCTGAGTGACAACACAGAACTGGGACTGATGCAATAGATCTTGTTCCAAATAGTAATTCATTTCTTCTTGCTTTGCTCAGATTGCTAAATTAGGTGTGACTTATGCCCAGAAGGCGCTCATTTGGTAACAGCTTGCTGTTGGCTAAAGACTTAAATCTTTAACTCTTGCGAAAGACTAACAGTCTGCTAGCAGCGATCAGCAAGCTTTGTGAAGGTTTGCCATTCAGTCTGGAGAAGTACCAACATTTGGAAAATTTGCTCAGCTGTCCTGAGTCTGCAAACAGGGAGGTTTCCTTGAACACTCTCCATGGTACTTCCTTGCTCCAGCTGAACTACACCGCCACAGCAGCACTGTTCACCACAGAATGAATCATTGAATCATTGAATGGCCTGGGTTGGAAGGAATCTTAAAGATCATGCAGTTCCAAGCCCTCTGCTGAGGGCAGTGACACCTTTCTCTAGACCAGGTTGCTCAAAGCTCCCTCCGACTGTCCTTTACCATTTCTCTACTGGGCTCAGCAGAGATAATAAATTTAGGAATTTAGGCAACTCTGATTTAATTGACCTGGTTGGTATACTAGTGCAGATGATATCTGTGAAACAAATCTGTGATGTGCTCAACTATGATTTTTATTAATGTGTTCAAACAGTTGAAAAACCACGAGATGGAGCTGCACAGTTATAGCCAGTAAACACTAACACACTTGGTAGTTAATTGTGGATGGAATCTGGTGGCATGTTAAACTTGAAAGTTTATTAGCCATACAAACTGCTTCTCCTCTGTCCTATCGAACTACCTGGATTTGTTTGAATACAACAGCTGTTTCCTCAATTCAGCTGGTGCATGAAAGCCAACACTTTGCAGTCCTCCAAAGAACCTTTAAAATCTTCTGCACAAAAGTCATGATTAGGCAAACAGGCACTGCAGTTCACTGTTGCATCTCAGGAGTCTTGGCTGTATTGCAGTTGGATGTGGTGGGGTTTGTGATTGTGCTTTTGACTGACTGGCTGGCTGGTCCCTGTTGTAACGACTCCTTGTCGGTCCTGCTGCATAAAGTCTTTCCGCACTACACTGAAGTCTTTTGATTCTAGGTCCAGTCGATTTTTAGTCATTTACTTATTTTGTGACAACAGAAGTAACTTACCTTTTTAACTAATATTTTAGTCCATCAGAATTTCCTTTCCCAGTATGATAATGTGAACAATTCCAATTTAAATTTTAAATATGCTTTATGCCTGAGGTGCAGAATCTGTCTGTGTTAAACACCAAGGGCCATATATAATTTTATATAGACCTTGACCTGTTATTTGCTGTTTATTAGCATAGTGAGCTCAGTAAATGGTTCTAAGACTACTGCTTTGCCCTCATTCTGATACCTGAAACCAGTATTATCCTATTTAAGTGCTGACAGCATCCTCTAGACCTGATTAATCTGTGCTATGTTTACATAAATTCAGAGTAGCGCTTTTGAAAATCAGAAGTAGTATTGAAGTAGTTCGGTAGCATGTGTCCCTTTGTCCTTCACTCTGTGTACCATTCATACCCTGTAAATTTAGAAGAAGCTGAGGTATAGGAGTCATGGTTAGATAAAACCCCAAATATATAGTATGTCTGCCAGAGCAGAGTAATATACTTTATATAACTATATGCATATAAATCCTTTTTATCTTTTGAGCATATAGGAAAACTAATCTTCTGCTTTAGGCACCTGAACCAGATGCCTGTATGTAGGTACCAGCAACCCTGTAGAGCAAACTAAAACACTTTGTCCTTTGTGAACATACAGTTTAGTAAAGACTGCTAAGAACTCCTCAAGGGGACTGCATTCTCACAGATGGACAGGCAAGTGTGACATCTCCGTTCAGAGCAACTGTGTACATCCAGGCCTTCCTCTCCTTTTTGCAGGTGTCCTGAATGAAGTGGTTTAGATGAAATGCAGCGCTGTGTGTTGAATACAATCAATGTGTATTCACATTGAACACAACCAAGAATGGCTTGGGTTGGAAGGGACCTTAAACATCATCTTGTTCCAACCCTCTGCCATTGGCAGGGACGCCTCCCACTAGACCAGGTTGCTCAAGGCCCCATCCAGCTTGGCCTTGAACACTTCTAGGGATGGGGCATCCACCACTTCTTTAGACAACCTGTTCTAGAAACATAACATTAACATCCTTTAAATCGGTATGCTTGTGGGGTGGGATGGGAGATGGCACTTCTAAACCAAAAAGTGCTATTACTCTTAGAAGCCTTGTGAGCTTATTTGGAATCCATGGGACTTTATCAACAGCTTCAATAGCCGGATTTTTATTCTAACGCTTGTTAATCAGATACTGCAAGGAACTATGGTTGTAATTTTAAATTAATGGGAGGAGTCTGGATGAAGGAGCATTTGATGAGCCACTTTTTTTTTCATCTTAATGCTCTAGGCAAAGATTTGGTTTCGTCTATATTACTCAGGGTCATTTGCCATACCCTGAATGATACCTGCTAGAAACTGGCTTGAAAAATGTCTCCTAGGTGGAGACACAGACATCTGGTTACTATAAAAAAGCTGAGGAGAAGGTGATACACTTGCATACACATACATATATATATATATATACACACACATACATACATACATACAGTTAAACATGAACTGCCTTTGGACAAATGATAGACATGGAGAGCTGTTCTCCTGTCCAGATCCATGAAGATTAATGAATACAAAAATTGACTTAATATATTATCATTTTCCCAGCTTCACTTAGAAAAAAAATGTAAAAACCACCATAACCTGGCTGTTAGAACTGCAAACTGGAAATGTGTTTGAAAAGTCTGAGACACTTTATGTGAAAAACTGCTCTTCTCCTGGCACCTTCTGCATTCTTGCTTATTACGGGAGATGTATCCTGTAGATGTAATAAAAGGGGAAAATGGAGTCCATGAAGGTTTGTGCCACCCATGATGGAAAATAACTCCACATTATTACCATAATTCAGTATAAAGGGCCTCACTAAGGTATGAGTGGAGGTCTCATAGCTCTGTTATAGCCACATCTTTGGCCTGTGTGTCCCCGAGACTCAATTTTTATGTATAGATTTCTTCTTTTGGCAAAATATGCCTTAGACAGAAAACAGCCATTTGTCAGTCCAAGACTTTCAAGGAGTCTGATTTTGACAGAAGTTACTCAGCTATCAGCTGAAACTGCCTTCCAGGACAGGAAGGTAGGGGGGTTCATTTGAGGGGATTGATATGTACAAGTTCTTTCTCTGACTTTTCAGCGCAGATTCCTATGTGTAGATAACCCACCTTCCGCTGGCTTCTCTTGGCACAGGGTTTCTCCAGAACAGCATGTGTATTGATCATCCTTTTTTTTCTCCAGTGTTTTGCAGTGGAGGCACATTTCAAGATACTCAATTTTTTTCCTGGCAACCCTTGCCTGATATATTTCTGCTTTTGTCCTTAATGCCCCAAAGCTGAATGCCACCAACCCATTTATATCAGAGTCTTATCTAAACCATTCAGTGCTGAGAGTGTTTCAACAAGATCATTTTTAGATCTACTTACATGGACCAGACATCCACCTTTGGACCATATTTCTTATGAGCAAGGAGTTCTGGGGCAGCATAAGCTGGACTTCCACACTGGGTGTGTAACAGCTCCTGGGAGAGACCCTCGAACCTTGGAGTATTGCTCAGTCCAAAATCTGATGGTCACAAAGCCAAAGGCAAAGAAGTTTTAGTCTCTTCTCCAACTACTTTAAATTTACCAATTGTCTGAAAATAGGAGAAATAGTTGCAGCATCTATTGATGTCTCAGCTGTGGATGCCAATTTGGGTTAAAATTAACATGCCACGAATTAGCAGAGGATTTAGAGTAAAGTTACCCAGCCATGGACCTGGTTTGGTTGAATTTGCTTTAACTATTTTATTTTGCCACTGTTGAGTGCATGAGCTAAACAACACAGACACATTAGCATGGCCTCATGAGCTACGACATTGGGCTCAGCTCTGTGTGCTTTAGCCCATGGTAAATGTGGGGGAAAAAGTGCTAACTTAAGCCTTTTTCTCTGTGTATGTACATGTGTGCAAGGGGGAGGAAAGAGAAAGGTGTGATTGTAAAGGACTGGCTGGCTATAAAACAGGGGTGAGGAGTTGGTGCCTTTTTTTCTCAGAGGTGTTAAGCTCTTAAAAGTTTGGGGAACACTGGGTTAAACATGTGGCTTCTCTAAGATTTAGCATCCCTTGTGGGGATTTTTCTGTGAGGTTCCCATAGAATAAAATTAATGTTTCTCTGAGCTGTGTTAACTGCTTGGTGCAAATTCTCTCATTTTTATAAATGTTGCTTCACAGCCCTAGCAAGATTTCTGTTAGTGACCAAAACAGTCTTTTTTTTTTAACACATACCAAATGATGAGGTCTCTAGTTGAAGTAATGACTCAACAGAAACTAATGTGTCCATACCTGTGTTTCACCCCAGAAGATTTATTTCTCTGTCTACAAATCACTTCTGCTAGGAACAGCTTTCTACACATAAAAGCTGTAATTATTTCTTTCCTCTCCAGCAATACACGAGGGAAAACAATAGGCAAAATTGTTTTCCTTGTTCTCTTAAAAGTATGTTTTGGTTAAAGTTCAAATAAACAAGCTGTTAAGTTATACTTCATAAATTTTATTTATTCTAAAAGCTCAGATATGTTTACTGAATAATCACAAGCTCACTTGTCAAGTATGGTGTTTGAGTAGTAGCTGAACTGTCACTGAAAGCTGCACACACACGAAAAAAGCAGAAAACAAACTTCACAGATAGCAGTGCACCTACCGATGATTTTGATGTTGTTGTTCTCATCAAGAAGAAAATTTTCAATTTTTAGGTCCCTGAAATTAAGACAGAAAGCAAACTTTAGGATGCCTGACGTCCCAGCTAAACACTTGCAGATAGTTTTTGGCAAAATTTAATTGAAGTTATAACAATAGTTCTGCAAAGCTCTGCCTACAATTGTAACAAGATCCTTATTCCTTCCTGAAGTTTTCAGTCTGGAAAATGGAAACTTTCAGTATTTCAGGGAATATTTTATAAGTATACATTTTAAATAGACTATTACTTATAGGAATCATCTGTTCTACTAATTTGGACTTTTTTTTTAATGAATTGCATTTGTTTCTTCTTTTGAGCAAAAAAGTTGTGCATATCGGACCAGAGTTCTCTTGGCTTTTTTGAAGTACTGAGCCCTGCTGAATATTTCTCATTTCTTTGTGAATAAATCGTGCCGGGGAGATGTGAAGGATGAGAGGGGAAATGGAAAGTGAGATTTGCCTTGCTTGTAGAAGAGGGGAGATGTACCAAAGCTGTGTTGGAGACAGATACCCTGAAAGTGGAGACATCTTCAGGGATGGTTAGGTAAACTGGGTCAACCAGTATCAGGCAGCCCCTGCCAGGAGGATGTAATTCAAGCTGCAAGAAAAATGCTGGCTCAGGCATGTGTGTGAACATTTACATATTTCCAAATTAAAAGCACAAGCCAGAATAATGCCCCACTGTGGGGAGTGCCTGAAGTGGCAACCAAAATCTTTTTCATCATAGAGGAGTCCTCAGCCAGTGTAATTTCAGAGTTGGGAGCCAGTCAAAGAGTCTGTGATCCTTTGCTAAGTCCCGGTAGAGTCTGCTGCTGGGGGCTTCCCTCGGCTCTGCAGGAGCCATGAGGGGAACAGAACAAGTTTCAGAAACAGCTCCAGGAATGTGGATTTCCCTCCCACCTGCTCTGAAATTATAAAGTTCTTTTTTCAGCTCTTGGAGAGACTTTGAAGAGCACAGGAGGACAAAGCAGAAGGAGTGATGGGAACAAGGAACAAGGGCTGGATGGATTGGTACTGCATGAACAGCAGTGCATTGCTGCAGGGGATCAAGTCTGGAGGTGGTCACGATGGGTGGGTTGAGCGGAGCATCCTTTTAACTCTGTGGCTCTGGATGGGACAGTATTGAATTCAAAATCCTCTGCTGCCCCAGGCTGAGAGTGGGAATGGGGATGGTTTTAATGATATCTCTTTAATAAGTTTTAATTTGAATAGCATGTTTTCTGGAGTGGCAAATTAGCCAGTGCCCAAAAGCCGGGAGGTAGATTTAAGGTAAGTTTGTTCACAGCCTGCCTGGGTCATAACCCTGTGCACTGAAATGCTGTGGTTTAAAACTATTTGTGTTTCAGGCTACTGTAAATCTGACATTTCTATCAGATTTAGCACTCCACAGTGCACTCTGATGACTTTTACTCACTGCCGTTAAATAATGTTATACTGGATTGCTACAACTGCTGCTGTACAGGCTGAGCTGACTGCTCATAGAGTTAATAAAAATGTAGACTTTCTTGCCTGAAAAACCTGATAATGGTCATTATGAATGTTTCATAATGTCAGAAGTTATCTTTCATCAAAGATACATCACATTCTTTTTTTTCCCAAAGGAAACTTTCCAAGGAATGCTGTAAATTTAAGCAACACCGTGATTTTTTTCCTCCTCATTCCCATGGAGACTTCAGAGAGAGAGAGCCTAGAGGGCAGCTTGTGATGTTTCTCCAGGACTTTGGTTCAGTAGGGATTCAAAGGCATATATGACATTTTTATAGGAGAGAAGGGAAAATATCCAGGAAAAACAGCCAGGAAAAATTAGGAACTGAACATACAAGCAAGTTACTCTCACCTCGCAAGCGCCAGCTGTAGGGGTTGGTAGCTGACGGTGCGCATGCGCTATCCCAATCCAGTCACAAGGCAATGGGATTTAGCTTGCACGTCTTTATTTCAGGTTTCTAAGCTCAGATGCATTACCTCACCACTTGGCCGTGTCCAGAGCAGGCATAGGGATAGTAAGCAGGACCCAGCTGATGAGTGTTAGCTTGTGGAGCTGTTGAGCCAGATCTTGTGCCTGAGCCTTCTTATACCTGGCACAGTAAAATGCTGGGAGAATGAGTGAGTTGGTGCTCTGTCTTCTGGGTAATTTTGGCAACTGTGGCAAAAGATCAACCATGATCTTGCGTGGACAAGAAAGGTTACTACCTTTACTGCGAAATGTAGACTCAATTTAACCTGTAAGGATTTGTTGGATCAGTGCTGATTTTAGTGATGAATTGGAGAGGTAAATCTTAAGAAACCAAACTGCTGTCTGAACATAGTGTCGAATTTCCGTTGAGATATATCAACTTGGACTAAAAACAGTTACAAATTTGGGCAGTTTTTCATCAGGTATATTAAGACAATAGAAAATATTGTTTTTCTGAGATATATGCAGGGTTAAAAATCAGGTAATGCCCATAAGACACTTTTGAGAAAAGCAAATTAAATTAGCACATTCCTAAGTGATGAGCTTAGGGATGAGACCTTGCAATCACCAGACACCTCCATTCTTGGCATAGACCTAAGCATTGGCACACAATTATCCATCTCATGAATGCATAATTGGTGTCATTCTACCAGGATCTTCCCCATGGATCAGCAGCTGTTCCCAACAGGCAGCTTGGGAACCCTCCTTTCCTTGGGTTAAAGCAATGCAAGGAGTTGAGTTTTGCTCAGTGCTTGGATGGGAAAACCAGACTGGATTTGTGAGGTAACTTTCCTACTTTGCTCATCTTTCTGGAAACACTGATGCCTTCTTTTCAGAAGAGGATACACCCACAATTATCCTCCTTGGTTTAACCTCTGCAGCGAGTTGTAATAAATCACTGCAGCTGGAGCTGAGCAGGGAAGCCCTTCCAGATCCTTCTCAATCCGCTTCTGGTAAGAGGTCAAGGCCACAGCTCTGAATCTCAAAGCTAGCAGGAGGTCACGAGCTGAAGTACTGCTGACTGAACCTACACCTGTGACTGGGCTCCCGCCAGACCATGTAACTTCCTAAACCCTATGACAAAGTGCTTGAGAGCCAGGAATGAATTTTCCCCTGGTTAGGGCAGTTTGATAGTAAATCAAGTCACCAGAGGAGTTCACGCCACTTTGTGCCTGGCTACTCTCAGGGTGTGCAGCAAAATTCTTCTGTCTCACAAAGCTTTTCCAGCAAAGCATGAACAACAGAAGAAGAAAGAAGTAGGGCAAGAAGTCAGACTACTCTCCAGCTCACTGTGGAGAATTATTCCAAACAAAAAGATGGGAACAGGACTTGAGAAATTAATGGTGAATGTTGTCATGGGAGGAACATAAATGTTATGATCGTGAGCACTGAAGAAATGCTGTAAAATAGATTAGTTAGGGAACCAGGCAGGGATGTCAGCCCGGAATAATTGGGTGAAGCCCCTTAGGTTTATTTTCTGGTGTTTTTTTGTTTTTGTTTTTCATTTGAATTCTCTAGGTCAGACACTGACTATTTCTTTCTCATCCATTCCTTATTAATTGAAAAATCCAATATAATGAAGTGCTGGATTGCAAGCATTTCAAGTCACAATGCACTTGTAAATGCTGAGACATCACATTTACAGCTTATTTGTTTCATGGTTGCTGTAACGATGGAGTCAACTGGATTACTTGTTAGGTCCTGTGGGCTTTCTTGGTGAGTGCATTTACCATTTAAAATTAAGAATCTGATTGACTGCGAAGCATTAAGTAAAACAGAAAAATGGTGGGAAAAACTGCTTTTTTGCCTATTCTTCCACCTGACATGGAAGTCCTACTCTGGTGCTCTTGGCATATGTGCCAAGATCCCTGATAGAGGGGAAGATCAGCTCTCCTTGCATGGGCTTCTGAGGTTCCTCTAGCAGTGACACAAGGCATGACCTGTCCTTGTAATGTAAAAGCCAACATGGAGGGTCATCAACCTGCCACAGACCCAGATCTGCAGGACCTGTCCTCTTGACAGACAATGGGCTGTGATTCCTCAGTTTTCTGTTCTGAGTGACTTATGGTTATTTCAATATGTTGTGGCTAACCAAAGGACAACGATATTTATATGTGTAGCCACACTAAAATATTTGAATTAGATACACATTTGTCACGAACTAACTCTGAGATAATTGTGGCAAAGTATTGGTTTGTTGTTCTTGTCGGCTCTTATCCCTGGGATAAGTATTTTTGCTACTTTACTGCCCAAGGAGTTTATAACAACTTATAGCAGCAATAATCTCTACTGTGAATAAAATGCTTTATTAATATGAGCTGAGAGAACATAGTCTCCTTTGTAATCCCTGTTTTTATGATGGTAAAAGAAAGAAATGTTTTTGAGGAGGAAGAGCACTCTATGTTCTCGCACACTTTCTTGTCTTACTGTTTGAAAGAGGAGAAGCATCTTACCTGTGAACAATCCCCTGGCAATGCAGGTGCTCTACTGCAGACAGAATTTGCCTGGTGTATCTCCTTACTTCCTGTTCCACCAGCCTCTTTTTGTCACAAATTCTGTCCAGGAGGTCCCCACCGAGGCACAGCTCCATCACCATGTAATAGGAGTTCTCAGTCTCCAAGGTCTCATATAGCTGAACAATGTTGGGGTGCTTAATCATCTGGTGTATCTGTGGCTCACGCTTCATGTTTTTTAAAACATAGTAATCCTGCTTGGCTTTCCTCTTGTCAATGACTTTTATAGCTACCTAAATGGCAGGATATTTGCAAATTAGCAACAAGCTTTGCAACCAGGATTAGTTTCCAGAAGGATATGGAGTAAGCTGACACGGGGGAGAGGCTTTCTTTGACATGGTGTTGATAATCAGTATCACAGAGGGAGACATTCCTGATGGAAGAATGTGCTTTTTATTTCTCTTGAAGGGCAAAACAAAAAAGGCTGAAGTCTGTTATATCTGTCTCTCTCATTGCATTAATAAAGATACATATATGAAATATTCTGAAGTGCAAAAAATCCCTACATGCTTGACTGGTTACTGCATCTGAAACATACCACATTTTTTTTCTAACGTGCTCCCTTCTGACTCAGTCTAAAAGCCATTCCAGATATGGGCTCTTCTGGGCTGGGGATTGGACTCTTTGCAGTTTGGGGAGCTAGTCAGACTAGCTAGTCAGCTACTGAAGTCACAAGAAAAGTAAAATTCTAAAAGTCACCTGAGAGTAACCCACCTTTCCACACTTGGGTCTAGCGGTATGTTATTTTATCCCAACTGAAATAGAGATAACAGATGCTATCTGTGTCCTGCTATATAAATATTTGCTGTTGGAGTGGTTGGCTTTTCACTGAGCATTGTCCATAACTTTAAAGATCAGATGCAAGGCACTAATTGCTCAAAGAGGATTATTAGGCAAAGCAGATTTGAAATTGTCTTTATGCCAGCATCCTTCTCTCCTTCAGCAGGAAGATATCTTTGTTGTCTATATTTTATAATTGTGAAAATAGCTGCACTCAGTACATATTCACACATGTGATTGATTATACATGAGCAATAAACTAAATTTATGAGGATAATTTGAGGATAAGGTTCAGAGGATAATTCACTGAGTAGATTGTGGTTTTCAGATTAAATGCTCTGAAATTTTCTGCTGTAAGTTAGTGTGAGGTTACTTGCGATTCCTAGTGCGTGTTACCCTCTGCTTAAGAGCTTACCTTCTCCCCTGTGGGGATGTGCAGTCCTTCCATCACCTTGGCAAAGGAGCCCTTGTTGATCATTTTGCCTACTAGGTAATTCCCGACTTGTTTGGAGTGAGGGAAAGTCTTCCCAGTCTCTTGGGGCACCTTGTTAAAAAAAGCAGGTATTTTTATATCCTTTAAGTTTTTCTCCCATTCTGGTAATATCTCATCCAAGTTTCCATTATCTGTTATTTTGTCATCCAAGCCTGCTTTCATTGTCATGGGCATCCCTGCAGAGTTGGATTTGTACTGCTGCTTTCCAGGTGTAGCTTCTGACTCAGGGCAGATCCAGGCATTAGGTCTGAACATCTCGTGGTGCAAGTGCCATCCTGCTGATCACAGAGCAACTAATCCTTTTCCCCTGAGATTCCGGGTTTGTCAATTGATCCCTAGTTTGGGAACACAGATCTGCTCAAGCAGAACCAAGTGGTAGATTATTAACCTAACCTGATATGCGATGTCAGTTAATGCCCCAGACCTGCCAAGGCAGATGACACATAATCCCAGCCTTAGCCCGGAATATACAGCTCTCTTCCTCCTACAATAGTTCCCTAAACATATGTTCACTGTAAGTTGCACCAAACGAAACTGAGTCACAGTTTTCCTGACACGCATATGGCTGGTGTGTAAGGACACAAGTTTATTCTAAAAACACAGTGGTAGCATGAATGCAAAGCTGAGTTATGCACCTGATGCTGTGCAAGCACACATATATATTTGCTGTGTAAAACGTATAACTATTTATGCACTTGTAGCACATTTAAGTACTGATCTCATTCCAGGTCTTTCGCGTTTCATGGGATGTAATTCTTGTTCTCTGTCCACTGGCGACCCTGTGTGTCTGTGCGGATATGTGTGTGTGAGCTTTTTCCTCTGTACAGCAATGACTGATAAAAAAAAAACAAAAAAAGAGGCTTTTTCTTTCCTACAGCTGTTGCCTATCTATATATGTCTTCATCACCTGGGTTCTTTCCAAAGTCATGGAGAGAGAAAAGAGCTTTTCCAAAGAGTGCTTTCCCATACCTGCAATTTGAGCTGGGAGTTGCCATCTCTCTCCACTGACTACAATGTTTGAGACCCAAAGCCCTTCCCAGAACTTAGTGCGATGACAAATCCTTTCTCCACCCTTCATCACTTGGAGTTGAAAAATAAGCATTGTCCTGCTTGCCTGGTTTGACTAGTGAAGCTCACTAAGGGCAAAAATTTCCCAGGATTGGGAAATTTCCCTCTCAGGATGAGTGAAAATTAGAAGGAATTAAAAGAAAAAGTGTTTATACTCCCAGATGGATTTACTGTATGCTTTGCAGTTCAAACTCTCCTGGGTGAGTTCAGTGCATCGCCATCTGTATGCAGCTGCTTGCAGGCACAGGACAAACACTTGTCTTTTAATGTCTAAGTAGAAGATAGTCCCACTAAGTTGAATAGGTTGTCACACATTGAGATATATCTGTTGCCCAGCTGGAATGGGACTTAGGATGCTTTTAGCTATTCGTTACGGAAAGCCTGAAACAAATGAGACTGTTTTTTAAGGGAGGAACAAGGAAATTGTCCCTGATTTGTGCTTACTATTTGCTCTGTCTCCTTCCTGTCTTCCTAAACCACTGTTCCTACTAAAACCAGGACAAGAAAAGTGAGGGGAACCACTTCATAGAACAGAAACCCCACGTTTCTGGCACATTTCAGAAGAAAGGAAAAAACCTCTTAAAAAAATATAACAAACATTTAAAACATGATAGCTAGCTAACCTAACTATTGCTATTTTTGGGGAAAGTCCCAGCCCGACACCTTTAAAAATGTTGAAATCAAAAAGCTTCCAAATACCTTTCAAAGGTGGTGGTTTTTTTGGCACAGTGGAGGATTTAAGAAAGGGGGGTAGGGCAGAAGGAGCATAAGAGAGTCCATCTCTGTGTTAGGGAGTCAGTGGCTACTGATCACAAGCCAAATGGAGCTGAAATGCTGGATGAGAAGGGAGCCACCGTCCAGTGCTAGTTGTGTCTCTGCTCTGTGGTTCAGCTATTACGTGATGTGCTGCATTGCAACGTGAAAAAAGTGTGAGGAGAGACCAAACAGAACAGATCCCTGACAGAAGAAAGGTGCCAACAAGGAATAACCTCCAGCCAGGAGGAGGGGTTAGCACCATAGAAGGAATGACAACCCTAGTGGCTTCATAAAAACAGCCTTCCTCCCCAAACAAGCCCTGTGGAGTAGCCACCTTGCATTCATTTGGGGGTGTGGTAGGAGGGGAGACAGTTCTGCTTCCTTGAGAAATACAACAAACCAAACCAAAGCAACAAGCCTGCAGATCTGAATAAGGTCTACAGTTTTGCTATCAACAAGTGAAAAAATAATTTTTTTCTATAAATTGGAGACTAGCTCCATGTTTAAAAGAAAACTTTTGCTTTAGCACTCCATATTCTTACTACCTTCTAGGGAAACTGAAGAGTGTTTCTCATGATACTTGTGCTACTGATCCAAAAAACATGAGGCCATGTGGGTGCAGGAGGCCACTTCATGCTAATGCCAGGCTCGTTAAACAGCCTCATTGGGTTCGGCAGAAATTAAACAGCACAAGCAGGAATTTGTCACTTTGCAGCCACCATCTTGGATTTCCTCCTGTGAAGCAAAATCCTGCCTGCAACTCTTTCCAAAACTCTTCTTGTTTTACATTAGAGATGAGGCAATGTGGTCCTGACTTCTGGATTTTGCTATAGCAGGATGGAGCCCTGGCTTGATGAAAGGCTGGGGTTTATTTCTCAGAGGAATTATTTTTGAAGTCCTAATTTATACTCTCGTGAATACTGCCAGTTTTGTAAGATCTAGTGTGAGATTTTTCAAAAGAGCCAAAAAGCCAGATTCTTAGAGCTGTGAAGTCCCTCTGAATTGACTCAAGAGTTCCCCCAAAACCTGGATTTTTGGGATTGCAGAGCATATGCCCTGTGCTTTCCACAGGCACTGAGGGCGTGCCAGCTTGGTGGAGTCTGTGCTGCTGAGCAGGAGTGATGCTGCAGCGGGCTGGGAAACATGGATCATTAGTCAGGGGGTAGCATCCCACTGGAGACAGGTCTGGTTAACTGGGAGGCAGCATCCTGCTCACAGGACAAAGTCAGCATCTCCTGGATCAACATTGTCATGGAGAGGTACCAGCATGCACAGAACTAACGCTAGCGTTTTCTAAGCGTGGTGCTTTAATGCACACATGTTCTTCGGTGCTTTGGCAATGCTCCCCACTTCCTTGACTTCCTACTTTCCCACTGGCTGGTGCTGTCTGCTGCTTGAGGTATTAATGATGCTGGCTTAGGTCCTGAGCTTGGCTCACTGTGAAGGTCTTGAAGGTTGTGAACCGTTTGTATTTCCATGCAGCTTAGGTTACGTGGCTGCAGGATGTAGGCTCAGCAGCTCCTTCTAAGACTGAAAGCTTTTCAGGTTTTGTGCTGAGAAGCGGGGATTTCCTTTTCTGAGAAGATGGTGGCATCTAAATGTGGTGAATGGAGCAAATAAGTGGGAAAAAATTGGTTTGAAGACATGGTAGGAGGAATTTAATCTAAATAGCAATCTCACAGTCTTCATCGTAATAACTCTGAGGTCCTGGAACTACTTCAGTCTGTGTTTTATAATGTACCTAAGATATGCCCTTATTGCACTGTAACACCTGCCATATTGTAAGTTATTTCTGACTTCTCATACACTTTTTGGCAGCCATGGAGTTTACTTTAGAAGTTACTGCATGTGCAAGTTCAGCAGCTTTTCTGCAGGATTTACTTACTGCCATGTGTTAAGGAGTTAAGAAAGCATGCACTCAAGGGCAGGTCACACTCTCCTCCCAGAATGGAGTAAATCAGGGATTGCTCTCTTTCAGAGTCCTGGTACTTCCTTAGTCAAAGAAGTGTCTGTTCTTCACCACCAAAAGACCAGTGGAATCAGAAACATATGGTCTGTTATTTTCTCTGTATCAATCTGGTCCAGCATTCACACAAGTGAATGGGAATATTTCTTTTGTCTTCAGGGCTTGGATCAGGCTGTTAAAGTGCAAAAGACTTTCTTCTCCATAATATATTAAATTTAATTCATGTAAGAGTATTTCCAAGATGTCACTTGTGAACATATTTCACTCACACCATCGATACCACCACTAAATTTACATCTGATTCTGCATGGATTCCTTAGGCTAGTGGTTAAATTTAAAGATGAATAGGTTTACTTTGCAGATAGTCTTTGTCTTCTGCAATGTTTACCAGATTTACAAAAACTTTCTCATGCATGTTGATACTTCTTTTAAGATCATTTTCCATTTCTAGGAAAGAAATCCTGCACATTTCATTAATTGTCCATGAGTACTGGTTCATGGTATATTTTAGAAGAACTATTTATGTCAGATGTATTTTCTCCAAGTGTTGGTGTCTGTTTTTCAAATATGTTGACAATTCTGGCCTAGTAATCCTTACTTTATTCCTTGAGATATCCTTACGTTTTCATTTATGTTTCAGTATTGTGTCAGGTTCTTCTATGTGTACATGAATATAAAATCCAAAAAGCATCCCTAAGCCTTTGAGCAAGGCCAAAACCAGGTACCTGGAGTTGAGCATGTCAGGTGAAGCCTGACCTCTCAGAAACACATCCCAGCTCCACCACTTGCCCACTCAAGGGCTTTGGGTGCCAAAGGTGGCTGCTGTTGACTATTTGCAATACTATTTACAACTGTATCTTTCAAACCCTATGGATACCCACAGCTTTTATCCTTAAATTCAACATATTCTTCAGTGTTATGCTCTGATGAGAAGTGCTAGTCCTTCATTTGTGCGTGGACCAGGAATGGCAGAAGTATCTCTGCAATCTACTTCCAATTTGGTTTGAAGGGAACAGTGATGATAGAAGCAAGAGTAATTTCTCGAACTGAAAACGTATTTTGCATCTGCCACCAAAAGTGCCCATAGATTATCTTTATATTAATCTTTCAGAAATTGAATGGAGACATTCTGCTCTTTTCACTAAGGTATTAAGAATGTGTGGTCAGAGGCATGAGGTGGACTCAGATTGCTGATAGAAATGAAAAGTTTCAAAGATTTTGCTGAAACTGGAGGGTTTTTTTTTTTCAGCTATATAAATTTTCCCCCTGTTATTTCAATTTACGTTTTACTCCCCAAATAATGAGCATTTAGCACAGATTGTGAAGAGCTGGGTCTGTTGAGGCTTTTTTTTTGTGTGTGTTTGGGAAGATGTTCACCAAGGTGGCTGCAAATACTGTAGCAGCTGGATTGTTTTACTTGTTTACCTATAGCCTGATGGAGGGAAGGACCAAATTATTATGTATTCAGAAATAGGGTATTGCTAGGGTTGTTTATTTACTTTTTGACCTCTGGTGTTTCCAGCTGACTTTGGTGGAAAAAAGTTCAAGGATAAGACACCTTAACTTGATCATTTACAGTTAGGGGTCTCCATGGGGGCCAGTAAAGGGGGTCTTTTGGTTAAGTTTAGGCACTTAGTGATGTTTGAATTGCCCACAGATATACTGTCAGCTTTCAGATTCTGCTTAAGGCAGACATGGTTATCCCCAGGGTCCCATGTCACATCTGCCAGCCCCAGGGGGATGTCTTGGATGCCATCCAGTGTCTCAAGTGACACTAGACAACTATGTTAGACAATGGGAGTGATCTTTCAGTGCCAAGATAAGGATGAGATTAATCGCTGCTGAGGCTTCTCCAAATGTACCAGGATCTCTATGTAGAGTACAGCAGGAACTCTGAGCTTCTTCCTGCATGTAGGAATTTCTACGTAGGAAATTTGATCTCAAACCACTCCTCAGTGTGCTAAGTGTGTGTGTAAGATAATCCTTTGCCCTTGATAACCTGCCAATTTAAAGGTGGATTTTTATCACTGCAGCATCATGAAGTTTTACATGTAACATCATTGTCAGCAGCTTGACGACTTCAGGAGATGAAGTTGTATTGCCGGGGCTATTCACTGATTAGATAAAGTCAGATCTCATTATTACCTTTCTCCATTAATGTCTTTTGGAAAAGGATAGCCATGGTCTTTTTTCGTGAGTTTGTGTTTATTGAACTCAGGGGAAATCAACGGTATCAAACTGTAACTCTTAATGAACTGAACTTAGAATGAACTCCGTTTTTTTTGGTCAGTTTTTAGTTGCTTGTTTTATATTTGCTTAACTGCTCTGAATATAAGAAAGTGATACTATTATTGTCTGGAGCCTGTTGCAATCAGGAATTTTTTTTTCTCCCTTAAAACTCTCAGTATAGATCTGAAATTGTCCTTGCCCAAGTAAATGAAAAACTATCTCTCACTGGAATGGGAGCAGAATCATGGCAATAAATAGTCCTGAAATCCCACTGAAGATGGGCGGAGATCATACCATTTCCTGATAGACTTTAATACAAACATATGTTGGACTTTCAATTAATAATGATTATTAGGGACCAAGAGAAGGGTGGACAATTACAAAAAAAAAATTTCTTAGACATTTTGCTTGTATTCAGAGGTTTAATATACTGCTGGCAGAAAAGAGGCAAATGGGAGCCATTAGTTCAAATTATTGTAAGATTTCTCCTTGGTTTCCTGCTCTCTGAGTCCTCACCATCCAGAGATTTCAGGCATGCAGGACTAAGAGTGGTGCCCTCTGCCCAGCATCCAAGATTACTGACATGCTGAACATGTAAAGGTCACAAATTATGCAAGATCAATGTGTGTTTTTGTGATGTCAAGAATACAAAGAATTATATTACAGTATCCATGTTCTTGGTTGTCCATCTGCTGCTAAGTTCTGTCTTGAATTGCATCTTCTGTTTGTTGAATTATAGCTTGCAAGAAACGTGATATGCTGTTTACAGGTTGTATTGTTTTCAGGCATGGTCACTGAGCACAGGGAAAAATGAAAGCTGCAGACACCTTTGCCTTTGCAAGCTCCACAACTTCTGTGAGGGTGAGTGCCCTGTTGTGATCTTGCAAATTGAGAGATCATGCTCAGGTGATAGCCAGGCTCCTGCAGAGGTATGATTTTTCAACTCAGCTGGAGTCTAGTCCCTTTTACCTGGCTGAAGGGTAAGAAGAAAGGAGAAAGGATGTATCCCTTGATCTTACTGACACCTGATTCCTGCAACGGGAAAAGAGTGCACATCTTTTGAGTTTTCTTCTTACCAAGGTGTTAATCAGTCTTGAGGGACACAACTGTTATTTTTACACCTGTCCTTGCCCCCAGATGAGGAAAGGAGAGATGTCAATACTGTCTGAGTGATAAGGGGAAAACACAATACCCCAAATAATAGCATGAGATTTTCATAGTATAAACTAAACTCTCTATGAAAGTTGTGGAAGACTCAGCCTTAGTGGAAATCTCCATCCTTTATCCTCACATGTCTCTTTTACAGGATCCCTTGTACCATGCTGTAAGCTTCACATGCATGGATTTGTAATCTCTGAAAAACACTAAAATGGTAAAAAAAAAAAAAAAAAAGGAAAAAAAGGGAAAATATCAACCCATTCTCTATGTGTCTTACATGGATTGTCCCCTTAACACCTTTCCATTAAATTGATTGGGTTTTTGATTTTAAAAGTAAGAATAAGGACTACAGACCATGTTTACATGCAAGTTATTTAATTTATTTCTTTAAATGAACATCTGCAGATTTTGTACTAACAAAGTGAACAACATGAATGGACTGGAGAGTAAGGCCTATTGTGCAAACCTGTTGACAAGCTGTCAGGTTTAAACTGACCTGGAATTTTTTATACCATGACAATACAGTGAGAACATGACAGGGATGCCCGTTTTCAGAAATAGTTACAAGAAAGAAGAGAAGCTAAACCCTTTTTTTCCAAAAGAACCCATGCAGAATGAAGTTTGTACTGCCTTCAGGTCCTCGTTCCTCTGTGGATCAATAAATAAAGTAGCACATCAATACCAGATAACAAATGAATCTCTGCAAAGGAGAGCTTCCCGCTGTGAGTTTCTGTCTTGCCATGAGAAGTCTTTGATATGGGTGAGCTGTCAGAAAAAAAAAAAGAGTTATTTAATCATCTTTGAGGATTTTTTATTTACTAGCTAAAACTGATGGGATACCTGTTTCTGAGACTTAATCTGAGATGGAAAATTTATTCCTTCGTTAGAGAGTTTGCTTTTTGGTGGAGAATAACACGCTAAGTAAATAGTTGGAGTACTTGACTGGTCTTTGAACAGGCAGTGCTAAGCTGAGAGCTGAAAGGCAGATGAGGGCAGAGCAGTAACTCCTGTAAGCCTTCCTTGTGCTAGCAGTGTTTGCCAGGGCCAGACTGCTAAATCAATAGTGGATGCAGGATTTTGGAAATGGTTAATACTCCTCATGCCGCACTGGATGGAGCCCTCTGCATGGCCTCAAGGAGAGCCGGGCAGCTCTGCTGGGCGTGCGGGGGGCTCCCTGCCGGGCCATGGGCAGCAGGGTCTCCTCCGTTAAACTGCAGCACAACACTTTTACACACAGCACGGTAATTCCCCACTGATTTATATTAGGAATACAGTCTGGGAAACGTCCGCTGCGGGGTGGGGGTGCCTAGTCTTTCGTGCATACGCACGTAGTTTTGCCTGCCGAAATACCTTTCCTCCGAGTATCCGGAGCTGTGTTGTGTTCCCAGCTGCTCTCTGGGAGTAAATCCCCTGTGCTGTGGGGTTTCCTTGGGGTCTGTGCTGCCACAAGAGGGAGCGTATGGGGACACAGCACACCCGGGCAGCCGGGGGCATCACTTACAGGACAGTGAGGCAGTGGCGGGTGAAGCCCACGACCTCTTCTAGAAGGGTAATTTTGCACGCTACATCTGCCAGACGAATAACGTGCATGTAACACATGCAACGGAGTTGCTTATAAATCAGATAATTAAAGATGTAGCTGACTATAATGTCTTGAAGGAAGCTTAGTATTGCACAGTGACTTTTATTTACAATTTAACAGTTAAACGTATTATACTGCATAAACCTTGAAATGGCTTGATTATAAAATGTGTTTTGGAAAGTCCATGTGCCTTCCCCACAGAGTGCTAAACCTGGTGAAAAATGGGTAGCATCAATAAACACCAAACCTTGTACCAATAAATGTGTTCCCTTCATTACTCAAAGAGCCCAGAGCTATGGTGATATAAAGGGCCCCATTCTCCCCTACAGGGGAATAACACATGCAGGGTAGAGGAAACTCAATGAATTTCAGCATGCAGCTTCCTGCTCATTTCTTCATGGGAGGGGGATGGGTAAGGACTGAGGGCTTGCATTCTCCATGGAACAAAATAAATATCTGCCTCCCCAACTTACAGATGGAACATCTTTTCTAGTTAGTTGTCCTACAGACTGCTTTTGCAGTCGTCATTAGGTGCCTCTCACAAAACATCAGGCAAATAAGCTGAGTGTTCCAGTCTTGCCATTAGCACAAGAAGGGTGGCAGCTCTGTGTCCATGCAGCACTCCAGGCACCCTGGCAGACCTTCACACCAGCACAGTGTTCGGCTGTAAATTGCAGCCTTTGAGTTCTTGCAGTCCTAACAGGCAGTGTGAGCTCTGCTATGTTTTTGAATAAAATAAAATTGCATTGTTGCCATAAAGTTGTGCCGGATGGGTTTAACGCTCCCCATATTATGTGTGCTTTATGCCTATTTAGAGAAAATATACAAAGACAGGGGACGTGTAATTTCACTCAAGTATCTAAAGAAACCTGTTTTTCCAGTGCAGATGAAGTATAGTGGCATTTGTTGATTCATATCACTACAGCAGCATCTACCTTCTTCAGCCCATGAGCTGAGCTTGGGGACTGCCCCAGACCCAACACTGTGCACATAGAGGTGTCTGATGGGAGGCAGATGCTGGCTCTGTAGAGGGAAAAAGAGAAGACTGACAATTCAGTCCATGATTTTCTCTCTCGTTTGAGTGTATGTGCGTGGGGGTCATTTTAGCCTTTTCCACCCTCTCCTCCTCCCTCTTGTGCTCTGCAAGAATGGATTAATGAAAGACCATGGTAAAATTGTGCTACACTACAGTGAACGAGTTCCCAAACACCATTTTTTGCAGCAAAATTTCTTCCCTCAGTTGGCCCATATCTCAGTTTGAGCCTAAGAGACATCTTTCCCCAGACTTTGAATCAGATCCAGAGATGGGTATATACATTTTCTGTGTATATATGTTGAATGCTGTAAAGTATCTGCAGAGTTATGACAACCTTATCCTTTTAGATCATTCCCTTTAGGTGAGTTTTTTTATCTGATGTGTATCTTGAATAAAGATTCTCCCATGCAGCTTTACCCTTGGTCTGGAAGAAAAAGTTGAGTTTGCTTCAGTGTTTTGGATTTTTTTTTTTTTTTTGTTTAGTAGGCTTTCTCTTTTGCACCTGACTTTCTCAAACACAAATCCCAAACAAAGCATGAAGGCAGAAGTGCTCCCCTCCACGCCTCTGTGCAATCTTTCTAAAAAGGCAAAGTGGGAGCCTCCCCAGACAAGACAGTTGTTGCAGATGCATTGCCCCTGTGTGGCAGATGAGAGAATAAACAACATGCAGGAGCAGCAAAATGCTGCTCCAATGCCGTAGCAATGAGCACAGGATAAGAGACCTTATAAAACAAGAGACTTTTTGCACTAATCTCTTTTCAAGTGCCGTAAAATTGCATTTATTTCAGGCACATTTCCTTAACTCTAGCTTTCATTATGTTGTTCTCAAAGATTTAAGTCACTGTATCTGAGCACAGACCCCATGCAGTTCCTTGGATAATCAGAAAGATGCTTATCCTGAAAAATTAGTTGAGCTGCTGAATTTCACAAACTGGCTTTTCCTTTTCCATACCAGGGGTTGCTTTCCCTGTAGCATGGTGGGAGCCAGCAACTCCTAGCCATAGCTCATGTTTGTTCCCAAAATATGCCAGGAGACGCTCTGCAGACCCCCACACTGCCTCTGGCCTGAGCCCCCCACCCATGCCAGGAGGCTGCTCCATCCAGAGCACACTGTAGTGGCTGTTTCATCCACTCGGGAGACACCTTCTCCTGTAAGCACTTCAACACAACTATGTTACCTCTGAGAAAAGTGCTTTTGTTGCTAAATATCTGACAAAGCTCAAAGAACTTATAATTTTGGACCCCTAACCTACTTTGTTAATGAAAGCACAAGTTGTTATTTTCCTTTGCTGTAGACAGCTGTAACAGTTATAACAACTTTGTTCTTTTGTTTTCCCCACTTGGAGAAATCCTCATTACCTAAACATCACCTCTGACCTTCTTTTATACTTTCAGTGTGCATTTTATTAACTCCTTTTTCATATGGGCCATGTGGTGTCTGCCACTTGGTACAAAGAAGACAAAGTTTGCACTTCTGGTGCAAAGAGTGACAGTGAGAAAGCTGACTCCTTCCCAACAGTTCATACAAAAACCCCTAAAATATTGTGGGGATGGGTGAATTAAATCTGTGCATATGCAGTCAGAATTTCTTTGGGCTCCCTGCTGGAACAAACCTATTGCACTTAATGGAATTCAGCTAGGGAGAGTGGAGTGCATCCTTATCCCACCCCCTGCATGCACTTTATGCAGCGATGATAAATTTCAATCAGTTGCCTGAGGAATTTATTTTCACAGCACCTCTTTACTTCCCAGGCTAAGAAACAAGGCATCCAGCCCTTCTCCCAGTAACACCGGAGGTTTTGCATTTATTATACATTTGGTGAAACAGTATGCGACAGTGAAAATTTACTAGATGTTGCAGAAAGAAGCAAGGGAAAGTTAAGGCACAGCCTAGAAATAAAAAATGAGTACTGTTTGCATGTACTTTTATTGATTTCTGACAGCCATGCTATTTTCAGGGACAACAGAAGGGAAAAGAATTTCAGTCTTTAAATGGATGAGTGATATACTACCCTCTCCTTTTTAACTAGTCTTATATATTTATTTTTTTGTGCTAGTGTGTGCATGTGCAGAAGAGTGTCTACCTAATTGGCCTCAGGAGGGGATTAAACTAAATAAAATCACGGCCCACAGGGGGCCTCTAAATATGGAATTTTAATTTGAAAATTTTTGTGGGTTCCAGTGTAATTCAAGCTTTTCAAGCTTTATTAGTGCACAGTCGTTTGTGCAGCTTGCAAAGCTCCCATCTCGGCGAGTTTGATACGCCCGCCCGTGCTCGAGCAGAAGACAGAGAGCTCCCTTCAGCCGGGAAACATACTCAGTGACACAACAAAAGCCCTACTGTAAATAAAACATGCACTCACAGCAGCGACAGGAGGCAGCAGAAAACGGCAACACGCACCCAGGCAGCAATGCCACTTGAAAGAGGCACTAAAGAGAGGCAATGACAGTCAGCAAACATCTCTGCTCTGCCTGCCTCAGAGGCACTGGGAGCAGATAGGAGTAAATGCCAGCGATTTTACATGTTCGCTTGCAGTAAAAGTCACAATATGCAGCTTGGTGTAACTAATTGCTGTGGAAGGAGAACGAACCAATAGTGCTCGTTGCTGTGAAACTGTTAATGGAGAACTTATGGAGAGAAAGTCCAAGTTCTCTCGTCCAAATTGGAATGTGAAAGAAATCTGTTGGAAGGTGATGACAGAAATGAAGTAAAACAGTTGTTTCCTGATCCATGTGCCAGATGTGTCACATACTGTGATAAATAAGATCTGCATCTTACACTCCAGAAATTGGGGAATATTACAAGCGTTTATTATAGTGAGGTACAAAAAAATGTACTTGAAATGCTTTGTTTCTCCTGGCACCAAGCAGTGAGAAGTTATTGCACAATGCCTGGAGCTGCTAATTCTTTTGTTTAGGTTCAATCCAACACAGCCTATTAAAAGCTTAAATTCAATTTTATTGTTAAGGTATTTATTAACTGATTATGAAAAGACATTAAAGGGCTCATAATTAAACTACTAAATTGTTCCTTACCTCGACGAATCCTCCATTTTCCAAGACTGACTTCCATAGTATAAAATATCAGGATTTTAATTTAGAGAAGAATGCTGCTCACAGGAAAACCCCAGCTTTCACTTCAGCTCTTGAGTTGATCCCAGGCTGCCTTGCTGCTGTTCACAAGCCCAGAATATCATGGCAGACAGCCTAATGTATTGGTGGGCATTTCTTGGGAAGACTGCTCTGTAGGTTTGTGGCATGTTGTCACACATTTGCAGAAATAGCTGCATGTTGATGTTGGACAACCCAGTCTTATTACTCAGGAAAAAAGTCTCACTGACTTTTGGCCCATATGCTTTTGAAACTGTGTGCTGTGAACAGCTTGCTAGCCCTGCTGAGACTGAGGACATGTGCTTCCAGGCAAAGCAGATTCCCAGAATAAGATGCAGTTCCCCCAAATTCAAAGCCTGGGAAGACAGTGGAAGCTGAGTGGCTGGATCTCCCACAGCAGCTCAGCATAAGACCTCAAAGAATCTGCTGACCCTCCAAGTCAATGATTTTATATAGGCAACTGCATTGTGGCTTCATCCAGATGACTGATGTTTGGGTGGGGTGAGATGGATGCAGGAGGCAGACAAGGGATTTGAGTCTCTTTGTGGTTTCCCTTTGGAAATTGCTCTATTCTTCAGAAAGATCATATGTCCAGCACCTGCACCAGGGATAACAGAGTGGCTGGGTTGTCCTCCCAGAGGTCTCACAGCTCTCAGCTCTATCTGGCTGCCTGTGTCCTTGCATAGCTCACCTGCAGAGCTGAAATACTCCTTTCACACAGACTCCATCAGGAGGCTTCTGCTATGAGAACAGACAGAAAATACATGTCTGATTATCACAAATAGAGATGAAAGCTTGAAACTCCTCATAAGTGCAATTTGGGTGAACCTCTGCAGTCCCAGGAACCTGAAGATGAACAGTAATTCCCAGAATATGTGAGCTGTCTTTGAAAGAGAAAATCATTAAATTAGTCTGTCCCACTTTGATGATGTGACATCAACTACGACCTTTACTCGCATTTCAGAGAGAAAGACCTCAGCATCAGCTTTATAATTCTCGGAAAAAAAATTGTTCTTAGGTTATGTCTTTGCTGCTGGATGAGTGCTTGCTTACCCCACGGTAAAACCCCAATTCAGAGCAGCACAGGTAGCTTTTACTTTGAGATAGGTCTCTCATTCCTCCTGGGAGTTGCCTTCATTAGTCATATGCTCTTTCGCCCTCCCTTCCATTGAAATTTCGCAGTGAGATACTGAATTTAGCAACCCCATTGGAAAAACCACCCTTTATTTTTGGCAGAGAAGCTGCAGCTGTAAGTGTTTATGGGAAATAAAGATATCTGATTAGGGTTTTTTTTACACACTAAGCTGCATACTCTCTGGTAACCTTATTATTTGTTATACTGTTGGAGGCTGTGGAAGAATGGAAAGACTGTAGTTTCTCAGCGGCACAGCTAGAGCTGGCTCACCTTTGAAAATACAGAGGTGCTGTTCCTTTTCAAAAATACTTTACTGAAGAAAGTGATACTGTTTTTGACAAAACCAGGCAAAGCCTTACAGAAAGGGCTAGTTAGGAGCCTCAGCAAAATGTTATTTTCGTCTGGAGTCATATTTACCCTTAGGGGACACATTAGAAAAGACAATGGACAGTGGGCCACACTGACAGTTTACGGGAGGAAAAAAATGAAAGAAATAAAGCTTCCCATGCTTTTGTGAAGCTGACACAAAGAGAGCTGACAAAGGTCAGTACTTTATGCCTTTGCAAATGGCAAAACTATTGACTGTCCTGACTTGTCATGGAAAGTGCAAACACCTATCGTGCAGGACGAGTATATGAAAAAAGAGATGACACTGCAGTGAATAGTCAGTGATGAATGTGGTGAGTAACACGTGATGCACATTGTCTAAGCCAGTGAGCCAATCCCCTTGAGGAGGGGAATATTTTTGTGTTGCTTCTTTATATAGTGTATGATTAGTTTCTCCTAAATAGAGACCCTAAGACCTAAAGAGCTTAGTCTTGCCACTTTTCCAACTTCACAGGAAGCTAAATTCCTCAGGTTCTGCCCCCCTTAGGCTGAAGGATCCTGGAGCAATGAATGTTAGTAGCCAGAAATACCAGTTCTGGGAAGGGGATGCTCATCTGCCCCCACACACCATCCCAGAAGTCTGTTGTGACTCAGAGGTGATTGGAGAAGAGCCTCAACTCCACCTGGGATCTTGGCAAAGTCCAAGCATGGAGATGCAGTGGGGATGAATGGAGATCCATCTGCTCCGTGGGACAGGGACCAAAACCTGAAACTATAACACACTCGCGTGAGAATCCAAAGGACTCGATTCCTTCCAGCACTGGATTCCTTCCAGTGTAACCAGTGACACTGATTCCAGTCAGGTTCACAGAGAATCTGTGCCACAGGGTTCACAGGTAACAACTGGAACTATTTACATTTTCAAAGTTTACACTGTGGATTTCTTGGTCTAGCACAGATTTGGTGTAGCACAGACGGTCTAGCATTGCCAAATAAAGTACATTCCTAACTCTGGTGAGATAATCCAACTTTGCTCTTTCAATCTGATTTCACTGGGAAAACAACATGACTTGGGTTTTAGGCAATGCCTGTGTCTTAACACCAGGTTTATACAGGAGACTGGAGCAGCTTGCTCAGGCTGTGGTGGCCTTGGGGCTCTTTTCACCTAAGTAAGGTAAAATGGAGCAGAAACCTTTAGGGTCCAGACAACTTGTCATATCTCTTCAGAATTCTGTTGTTTAGAGAGCTGTATGTGGCTCAGTGGCCATACAGTCAAGGCAGTGCCTACGGCTGCAAGAGGTGCCAGTGTGACACAGGGATGGATGTGGGACCCCATCCAGTCCAGAGAGTACCTGGAGTAGCTTTCCTTCTGAACCCATGCCAAGGTTTGTCCACTCATATTTCACAGTTCGTACTGCTTTTTGCGTTTAGGAAATAAAAGCTGGTCCTGTCTTTGCAAGTAGAGCACTGAATATGGCTCAAGTGACCCCTCAGTGAGAGGAGGGCAGCGTGGGGTGCATGAAAAGTGCAGTGGATCTTGTGCAAGCCTGGGCCTGCCATCAGCCTGGCTGAAGAAATGTGTGCTAGCAGCTCCTGTCCATATGTGGTACTGACTGACAGATAGTGATGGAGGCAGAAAAATGTCAAATTGTTAGAAAAGTCAATATTATTAAGACCTTGCTACCCTTGCTTCCCTGTTCTGAGTAGTTTCTTGAGTATGACCAATTACATTATTTTTTTATGACCAGTCAGAAAAGCAGTTTTTATTAGCTGGTTTGCTCAATGATTCAAATGTATAGACTTTATTTCAGTCTCATTTGAGTTGGAGGAAAGCATACAAGAATTTTTGCTGGCTTAAATTAGTGGAACTGCCCCTTTGGCTGAATGACAGGGCCCTCGCCTTGCAGAGCACAGCTCCAGTCCTGTCTCTGACTTTTGCCTGTAAATTAGTTTGTGAAGTGGTGTTTATTGCTACATTGGGAGGTTAAGACAGCCTAATTGTATGTTTGTACAGGAGAAAACATCACGCCAGAGCCTTAAGCAATTATTCTTTCCATGTCCTTTCACTGTTTAATCTTGACACTGTTCAGAGGGGAAAGGAGACAATTTATCTTCACCCTACAGCCAATTAGCAGTAAAAGTGCAGAATGGCTAATGCAATATCCACTGAAGTGCCATCATCCATTCATCAAGATAAGATCCTGAAATAACATGCATCTAGAACCCCTTGTTGGGAATTGTTCTGAGTCCAAGCCGCATCACAGCCAAGGATATCTCTGTGATTTATAACCAGTGTGCAGTTTCAACATCTGACAGTGCTCAGCACCTCTCCTCCTACTTTTTCTCTCCAGTGGCCATCTTCTCTTCATGGAAAAGCTATTCTCCAGAGGGCAAGTCTTTTTAACAGACCATTGCTCACTGACATGTTTTGTCTTTTCTAAACAGCTATGGTGAGTCACAGGGAATTACCTTTCTTTTCCAAGGAGAACATGCCAAATATAAGCCAGAGATGTAGTGTCTTCTCTGAGTTGACTAAAAAGCATGACACAGCAAAAGTAGTCCTTTGATATGAAAGCCACTGTGTTAGAAAGAAGAAATCTCTCTTTCAGACTATATAATTTATGGAAGTGGCAAATCTCTTAAAACCTTCCAGGTCTTGAGCCCCACATTTACATGCGAGGATCCTACAGAGAGACAGTGAGACCCACGGTAAACGATGGACACCAGTGGAGTTCTGGTAATGGATGCATGATCTGTGTTTGGTTCTGGATGTCCAGGATTCAGTTTCCCTGAGAGTGTCTGCGGGCAGGTTCTCTAGTTGGTTTTTCTGTTGTTGTTGTTCATAAAATACTTCTCTTAAAAGTTGCAAAAAACCCACCAGGTCTATCTTCCCTGGGGCCAGCTCAAGAGGGCCCCAACTATTTTCTGTTGGATGTTTAGTTATATGCAGTAAGAACAGTTTTGCTCCAATTTCGCTTTCAGTTGGCAGGGCATAAGTTTTCTGGGCTCTTGCCCAAGAGTGATCTAGTCCTATACGTTTTAAGAGGTTGAATTCAGCACCTGACTGTTGGTACAGGTAATTGCATTGCATCAGGAATGGGCACAACCCCTAATTTCACTGATCACTAATCCTTAGTGTGCTTCATCATTCTGACCCATTTTGGTGGAGCAAACAAAGTTTTCTCTCAAAGATGCTGTGTTTTGATACAGGAAAACTACACTTTTTCAAAGAGGCTTTATTTGCTGGATGAAATAGAAGGGAGGTGCAAAGAACATTTTAATCAAATGCTCATTACGGAGAGGATCCAAGAAAAAAAGCACTGCCTGCTCTATTCCTTTCCAAGTCAACCGACCATTTTGAAAGCTTCAGCATCTTTCTAGCTATGTATACATGCACAAAATGTTCTTATGCTTCCAACAAAGGATAAGGTGGAGGAGGACTAGTGGTTAGCAAGATGGGAACAGGACTGCATGTCAGACAGATCTGGGAAACATGTTAGACTGTTCCAAAAGCTTCAATTCTGACCTTTCTTCAGGGGGAAAAAAATGATTTCTGTAAAAACCCTCAGATCTTTAGCTTCTCAGAGTATTTTTCTTTTGCCAAGTAACACAGTCGCTGACATTCCATATGTCTCTGCCAGAGGGTATGTCCCAGCCCGATGTGCTAATAAAATGGGGAGTGTAAATCTGGATAGGATGTTCATGCCAACCTTGCGGATGTGAGAAGACAAGAGACAGGCTTTAAAAGCGTCACTGCCTTAAGAAGGTGCTTGTGGGTGCTGCAGTGCATGTGGAAACTCTGTTTCCCAGGTACCCCAGGGACAGGAGAAATGACATCACAATGATGTCATGCTCATCCTGAGCTTCCCTAATGTTAATCGCAGCAGCATCTACCTCACGGGAGCATTTCTGAGAGAAAGGTGTAAAAAACATGACACTTTCCAACTCCAGTCAGAGTGGGGAGTTTGAAGCAGCGGAGCACTGATCCTGTGTCCCCTGGGGCCTGAACCAACTTCTCTTCTAGGTGTCTGACTGTCAAATGTGCCGCGGCGCGTGTTTTTCCTCTCTTTCATTTACTTTATTGAGGACGGCATTGGTTACAGCTGTTTAAAAAATATCTGAGCAGGTTATTATGGGAAAGGACAGAAGAAGTTCTTGCTGCCCAAATGCAAAACTCAGATGGTTTTCTTTGCAAGGGTGACGTTCATTAGCGGTTTTTCTTCCTGGGCTGTTTTTGGGGAGGGGAGGCATCTTTGGTGTGAGAGAGCTAGCAGAATGGGAAGTTGGGGATTTTGAAGAGCTGACTGCAGCTCTGGCACTGATTCCCTCTGAAACTTAGCTAAAAATTTCAAACTGGAGTCTCTGGAAGGTCAATAATAATAACTAATAGGGCTGGCCAGAAAACAAGAATTCTGTTTTGTGAAAAACGTTGCGGTTTCAAAATTTGTTTTCATTCCAATGCAGAAAGAATATGAGATCTTTCTTCCTTTTTTTCTTTCTCAAGGGAGAGAGGAGAAAATAAAACAATAGGCATATTAAAAAAAGAGCTTAGTAGTCTAGTAGGATAGGACAATAGTTCAGATGAGGAACTTGACCTGACATCTCCCCATCCAAGGTGAGATGGGGGACCTTGGCTTTACAAAGGTGGTTTTCCCACAGAATAATTCCATCCCAGAGAATAAAAATTTTCTTGACAACTTTTTCATCCAAACATTTATGTTTCTTTAAAAAGTTTTAATGCTATGACTTTATTTTTATTATTTAGAAGGAGATGTGGGACATTTCTTGATAACTTCTAATAGCTCCTTGCAAATGTATTTTTATTATTTATGACAAATGCCAGATGCAGAGACAGTCCTTCATCTCACAGACACTATCCAAATGCTTGTTGAAATTAGGGGAGATCCAGAATGGCAGCACTGAAAATTTTGCCATTTACGTATAAGGTTGTTAAAAATTCTGGTCGTGTGTCTTGTTCTGCAACTTCAGACAGTTAGAAATACAGGTCTTAGTATCTCTGACTTCACCTCTGCCACCTCTGAAATGTTGATGGTAATACAAGGATCTTTTCCCAGCTGACACAGACATTGATAAGTTCATTTAAAATCTGCACAGCTCTACGAATATGAATGTGAATGTGAATGTGAATGTGAATATGAATATGAATATGAATATGCAGTCTTAACTGCAGTTTTCAATATCTCACCTCAAATACCTTCTGTGGACAAGACAGAGGTCTAATCAAAGATACTGACATCCAAAAAGATCAGAGGAGCACTCCAGGCTGTCCAGACCAACCCAGCCCAAACAAAGGTCTGGTTGACAGGCCAGCTAATGACTGTTCTCAGTTTTGGACATGGTACAACAACACAAGGCTGGTTTTAAATAGTCTTCCTTTTTTTTTTTTTTT